>CCAG010002793.1:0-16461 GCA_001077435.1 Glossina morsitans morsitans
TCTCTTCACTGACATAGATAGACTGCAAAATGCTTGAGGTGTCGTGTATACTTTTTGTTAATTTTTTTTTTTTTTTCATAAAATTAGTTGAACATTATTTTGAAAAATAATATTCATAAATAAATTCATATAAATTATTATTTTTTCTCTTATCATAAACCACATAGCCATCCGTTTATGTATAAAAGCGCAACATGTAACATAGCGACATCATTTAAGTTAAAGTGGAATCAAATCCATTAAGTGAAAGTGCAAAAGCTTGACTTCTTTTTCAAACAACGGAAGTGAATGATAAACATTAGTTGAATTGAAAAAAGACAGATAAGAAAATTATATTCGATTATGGTCGAAGTCACAAAAGGTGAAAAATATATATTAAATTTTCAAAATATTTTATAAAATTTGGTTTATAGTGAAAATTTTTATCCTAAGGGCATAAGGAAATATTTGTACCGAAATTTCGATTAAATTATTTAAATCGTTTGCGGGAATACAGCGAAAACAACAACTGCAGTCTATTACTAAGAGAAGAATATTCTAAACGCAGTAATTTTTTGTTGATTTTACAATTTTTGAATTAAATACGTTTTTTGTTAAATTATGAGGAAAAATATAAGTCATTTTAGTAGCCCTGCAACATTAATTCTTGCCAATGGGTCTTTTTATGGATAGAAGCTCAGTTGAACGTGTCGCGAAGAACGTTATGCATTTAGAGCGATGATGCATTTATATCTCTCTTATAAGACCTGAGATGTAGTTTTTCATTCACGTATTTTTATACCCTACAACGCTTTTAATATAAAGGCATATTGAGCTTGTGCGGATGTAGGCAGCACCATGAAGGCCTTGAGACAGACTCATTTTTTATTACACCGATGGATTTAGAATCACTTTGTATGCCGGTGTAAGTCTGTCTGTCTGTCTGCCTGTCTTTTTTTCTTATGTTCACCTCACAGGCAGATTCTTCACTTATTCTTCTTTCTGAACGGCTGAACTGTGGTGCACAAAAAGAGGATAAAAAAAAAGGGGTGAAAGAAAAAAAGAAGTCGAGATAGACCCATCTGTCTGAGTTTTTCTAAGCTTCCCTGCGTGCCTATCGAGTTGCAGGCCGCAATTTTAATTTTCGACTAAATTTGGTACAATGACGTGTTTTGGCCCAAAAACGAACGGTATTGAACGCTATGGTTCTTATCAAATAACTTCCAGTATAACCGCTTTACTTTGAAAAGTTATTACATGAACGATTGTCGGGTGGTTTAGGGTAATTAAAAATGGACCGTAGCCCACTATTGTTTTTCGTCTTCTTTTATTGCCAAGAATTGCAAGTTGCGGTTTTTGCAACCCAAATGGGCAACAAGCAGATTTACGGGTAAACGGGAAGAACGGGCAGATGGACAAGAATAAAAAAAAAAAAAAAAAAAAAAAAAATTTTATAGTGTCTTTTATGCGTATTTCTAAGTATTGCAAACGCCTTGTAGAATGTAGTATAGCGTAATACTACGGTCATGTTAGGTGGGTATAAAAATTAAAATTCAGTCAAACACATTGATACTTACAAATGTAACATTAGACATTAAGACACGTTCAGTTAGATTGGCAACATTTAAAAGACAAATGCGTCCCCAACGATCTTGATATAAAAATTCTTCGTCTGCGCAAAATAAATAGAGAATCGAAAAAGATAATCGATATTTAAGTAAATAACGTTGCTGTTGTGATTCTGTATTTTGTTTTTCTTTTCTGCATTTAAATTACCATTTATCCAAGTGCCATTAGATTTTTGTGGCATAAACAGACCATCAACTATTTCTTGTAATTTAATGCGTTGTCCTTTTACTCTCGGTCCCTCATCGGGGGGTGTGAGCAGTACCTTTTATAAAAGCAAGAATTTTATATGATGTTTTCTACGTAATCACCAAAAAAAAAAAAAGAAGTAAAGTAAAAGAAAAACGGAACAAGAAAAAAAAAAAAACAAAATTTCGCACGACATCAAAGTTGGATTGAATTTTTGGAGAATTATTCAGGAGCATAATGAAAAAAATGTAATAATTACAGTGCCATGTGTGTTAATAATAACGAACAAAAGTTTTAAAAAAGAAATAAAAAGAAATAAAAAAAAAAAGACAAAAACAAAAGAAATACAAAGAAACAAAAAACGAAACATGCCAGAAGCAAACATTTATAAAATACGACATTAAGACCCAAAAAAGAGAGGGAGAGAGAAAATTACACAAAAAACAAAACAAGAAGAGACAATAAGATAAGAATAGGTCTTCAAAAAACATTAATGACATATGAAAGGACGTATGTTACGTTACTTTTTACAAAAACTTTTCAATTTTTTATTGATTTCTTTTCATGCATTGCTTGCTTTTTTCCAATTTTGTGAATATATATTTTATTTGACTTTTTCAAGTGTTTTGTTTTCCTGTTTAAAGCCATCCATGTATTTCCTTATCATACTTACCACGGATGTAACAATCAATGCCAAAACTATGGTTATGACCAGTAAAGCAATAAGTATCCCACGCCAATTGCGTTGATTTGTATTACCGGAAACCAGCTAAAAACGGGAAATGAATCAGAGAGGAAATACTTTAAAATTCATTCATTCAAAACAATTTTCAATATTAAATTGATTTGTATTTAATTTCATTTCTCTATTTCTCTTGCTTGTTTTTCGGTGCTGCGACGACCGCAGGAAGGGGGCGAATGAAGTTCGTCAATTGCTTTCAACACACAAAAACCACACTTAGTTTACATTTCGCATAGTGCAGACTCTTTCTCGCTCACGCTCTATTTATATCATACACCATCTGGGTATATTAAATTTGCGCAGCTACTTGCGGCATTCTTAAAGCACGCCCGACGCCGATTGATTGACTTTGAATCACTTTCGATTGAAGCTTGTCTGTCCGTCCGCCTGCTTAATATCCGTCCATGTGCATTGCGTTCATTTTAAAAGTCGCAACTCTTGAGATATTCGGTCGCATACCTATCAGAGCCTCTTGATATTTGTTATATTTTAACCTCTTCAATTTACGTTGTGAGCACGTTTTCACATAAGAGTTTCTACATGGAACATGCGTTTCCTTGGAAACAAGTTATCATTTTTGGGAATTTGTCAAGGACAGAAATGATAAAGTGATGTAGGATATTTAACGATCAGCTTTGCCCGACCGCAATTTGTTTTTTTTTTTTCTTTCGAGTTTATGTTCTGATATCTTTACTGTTGTTTTTTTTTTTTGATGTAAAATTTATCTGTCTCCTATTTAATGACGAAAAATTCTTGTCGTGGTTAAAAGGCACCAAGACTAAGTTTTGTTTGATTGTCATAATGTGGCGAATTGCTATTGTCGCGCCAGTCTATTAAGAAGAAATATTATTATTTGAGCGGTATACAATATGAGCGGTATATGTCGCTTGCGTAAGGCCGTTCGTCAGGATTTTACCATAATTCAAGTGATATCGTTCCCCAACATCTCAATTCGCCTAATTTAACTCTGTCTTGCTTCTGGCTATTCTCGAAACGAAAAAATAAACCATTCAAGGAAAAAATTAATTTTTAAGATGAAAGCAAAAGAATGCACGTCATTAAGTGCTGAGGATAGAGGTACGACATAGATGCCAGTGAGGCAGCTGCCAACCTAAGAAGAACTTCACGTTTGTTAGTCGTTACCATTTTTTGGTCTTAGCTTTAATATAAACAACACTTACACACTACGCAAATTTTTTTTTTTTGAATGAAGATCAGTTGTTTGATCGGTTATTGAATGCTTACGATTGTTATAGTCACACTATTAAGTGAAAAAGTGAAGACCTCAGATGGAAGTAAAATCAAGCAATACGTTTAATAACGTCCTCGCACCAATTAATTGAATAGGAGAAAGCAAAAGTAGTATTATTTAACGGCTTGGTATGCGATGTTATTGTATTTCAGCTGGAAACATGCGCAACCAGTTTCTAATATTCAACTTTTATAAAGGGGATCAATACACCGCGTAAGTGGGGACAAATGGAATTATTGAAAACCAAATCGCCGAGTGGAACTGAGTTTGCCATTGGCAAGTCCACATTTAGTATTGATCGTTTTTTGTATGAGTGAATTGAAACCTATCTGTTCCTTTGGGCAATAATCGAAAATGGCCTGTGTGTCTACACAGCGATTTAGCGACAGAAAATGCATCATATCGAAAATAAATATAAAAGAAGTAACTATTGGTGAGACATTATCTCGATTAAACCGAGCCATATCCGCCCATCTGATAGTAATTGAAGTTCCCAAAGCGAGAAGAACATTGTCCTTTTGATATTCGTGGGCGAGTATTACAGAGGGTTTTGACAATCAATCTACGGCAGTGAAAGTTCCTACTCGCTGTAGCATACTTTCGATTTGTTCAGGTAAATCAACCTAAATTTTGTTTTGTTATTTTTTTTTCTTTTTTTTAATAATTTTCAGGGTTTTAGCTGCCATTCTGTATCAAGAACTATGTATTTGAAGGTTTCATAATAAAAATTAAATTAAATGAAAAAAGTTTTCTAATAAAAATTAAGTTAAATAAAAGAAGTTTCGTAACAAAAATTAAATTAAATAAATAAATACATATAAACAATCGTAACACAACAATTTCTATATACAATATATTCAGCAAAGAAATTTTCAAACTAAGCATCTATCGAAAGTAAGCGTACACAATATATCGTATCGTATATCCATTGGGAAGCCGGTCAAGCAAGTGTATTATAACCTTCTTCAATTGGTTAGCCTTATGTGTTATTATATTTTGGCGAAAAGTTGGAACTGTTTAATAGTCACTGAAAATCTGGAAAAACAATTACGAAAGAAAACTTACATACGCTATAGGATATAAAGGATATTATTGCCTTGTGTTTTTTTTGTCTTAAATGCTCTCTAAAATATTGACAAATTATATAAAAGCAGCTTAGGTGAAGAACGAAATGTTCAGTGGACCAACAAATTCAAAAGTCCGAACATTATTGCACAGCCGCAAGGAAGAGCGTAGTCCTTTTGGAAGAACATATAACCGCCAACTAGAGTCGAAAAATATTTTAAACACTGCTGTCACGCCCATAAAATAATTTCCTCAAAACCGAATCTCAAAACTTTAAACGCACTTTTACTGAAATCATGTTGTTCGGTTTTGCCGTATCGCTGGCTCACTTATTTTTAAGTCCACCGCCTTAAAATTTTAACTGCAACTTCTCGATATCAGATTTTCTAATGATCATTGTTTCGAAATACTAAGATTTGTCGATTTCATGTCCCATTTATTCTTCCCACTTCTTCCAAAAGAAAAACAATCGACGATTAAAAAACCCCATAATCACAACGAGTCACATCGTCAGAAAATTTGTGGGATTTTCACTGCAGGCGCGGAATCGTAGAGAGGACAAAACAAAAAAAAAAAAAAGATTGCTTCATGACATTTCCCACGAATCCATTTTGTCGTTAAAAAATGGTTCAAGTTTATTTTTATGTGCTTTAAAAACGCGCACATTGGTCGAATTTTTTATTTGTCATACCCTGCAGTGCGTATGCATACGAGAACATATTATTTCTGTACGAATATACAAAACAACCAGAAGGGCGTAACCCCACCCTTTAATAAATCTTGTCTAAGCTTGTTTGTCGGTCTGTCCGTTTGTGCTGTTGACCATATAAATTTGTGTTCAACCTACGGATTTCACCTTTTTGCGTTTTTTATTGAAAATGATACGAATCGAACGCCTCTTTCGATCACTTACCCTATAATAGCCATATTAAACGAGGTGCTTTAAACTATTTAGTGTCCACTATAATGTTTTTACTTGTTTCATTTTTATTGCATAAAAGATTTTTACGCCTTAAAAAGTTTTACGTATATTCAGGGCACGTGTCGCCTATTACAGTAGCACGTGAAGGCATAAGTGGGGAAGTGTGGAATTGATATATTAATAATCATTCACCGTTTTTCAATTTTTTTTCAGTCATGTTCTTTAAAGTACTTTCTAATCGGAAGAACGATTGTTATGAATGTAAATATTTGCAGATTCGATGAATTTCAACTCGGGCTATAGAGACATCACAAAATTTGAATAGTAAGAATATTACGTTTTTTTATGATTTTACATAGTGGCCTTGAAATTTAATGTTATTACGGTAGTACTTTCTGCGCTTAGCGAAATCATGTATCATCGTCTTGCAGCGAAACCGTCATACGAATTAGGCGCTTCTAAGATGCAAGACTTTTCCCCTTCATTTTGCTACATTACAATAAAATGCCGTACAGTAAACGATAAAAAATTGAGGTGCTTCGACAGAAACCATATTAAGGTGAGCTTGAAAAATCTTGTAAAATCGTGAGGAGTTTTTGTAACACGGCAAAGCTCTACAATAAACTACACTTTGAAACTAACTATGCTACATGCTACATTAACACAATAAACAAATAAGAAAATTATATTCGGCTAAGACCAAATAATTTTATATACGCCACTTTTATTAAAAAAAGGGGCTACCGAAACCAATTGACAGATTGGGTGGGTGCGGTTGACTTTTTCATGTTTGTAGAGAACAAATGGAAATTTGTTTTGTGTTTTTCTTTTATAGTTTGCGTGTAATGAGTAAAAATGAGTTTCTGTTAGGCGTACATTTCGACCGATTTGGCACATTCGTGCCAGCTGACAAGCAGACATACCAATCAATTCAGAATCTTATATCTTAATGCCTTATTCTTGGATACTATTTTAACCAAAACCCAAAGGTAAATTATTTTTAATGTTGATCTTATCCTCATCAGATTCATCTATATTAGGCTGGCATTGGGACGGTTTTTCATAAAGGTGAAGGATCGATTTCGTATGATATAAAAATGACGCTTCCATTGTTAATTGCAACGAATAAGTAGAAAAGATATTAAATAAAAAGCCGTCTGTCGGCTTTCATTATTGCTCGCTTACTCATTCGCTCGCTCGAGCGTGTATATAAATAATAAGCGCGTGACTCTTGTTCGCTTAGAATATTATACATTAATATCCAGCTTTCTTTCATATTATTTATGCTCTAATAAAAAAACAGTAACTTTTTTGCTAATGAATTTTTTTTTAATAATAATAAAAAGTAGCATTTTTAGTGGTTCTTTCGTTTTATTACCACTGCAGTGTTATTCACTCTTCCTTTTATAAAAATGAGAAAAAAAAAAAAAAGAAGAGTAACAAAATTGAATTTTTAATAATAAAAGAAGAGAAAAAATGTCCACATTTTTTTTTTTTTTTTTTTACAATTCAAACGTTATAGTTGGAAATTTAAGTATATAACGACATTATATTCATACTAGCTTCTGTGACCTATTTTAAGAAAAACTATTAAAAAAGAAAAAAAAAAGCAAGGAAAGGAAAATGAAAACCCCTTGAACTGACCGTTAGCTTTGTTGCCATTTCGTTGAATGATAAGAATAAAAAGAATAAAAAAGGAAAAATTCCTATATATATTTTAACTGAAGATAAAAAATGGGAGAGAAAAAAAAAAAAAAAAAAACTTAAAGTGTAACATCCGCACATAGCCAAGCATAATATTGATTGAGTTTATTAAAATACTTGAATCTTTCTACATCTTCACCATAAAAAGTAAAGTAATCGAATAAATGAGATGAAAAAGTTTTTAATTTGTTTTCTCGTTTCCTTTACACAAATGTCTTAATCATCAAAATAGTGTTTGTTATCGTGTTTAACTTATTTTAAACTTAGCTTTTTTAATAAAGAAATATTTCGTAACACGAATTTGAATTTTTCCTTCTTTTTTTTTTTTTGCTTTTTTTTTTTTGTTTTCTAACCCTTGAATCGCAATAATACACTATTTTCGGTAGCTTACGTTAGAAACAGTTTTCGGAAGTTTAACAATTATTTAAAGATTATGAAGAAAGTTTTCAAACTTCAGCTGTGGCATAACATGCACTCGAGCAATAGGTGTGCTATGCTGTTATTGCTTCTTCTACGTTTCTTTCTCTTAGGTATTAGTTTAATAGAAATAATTTAATTGTTTTCTGCTTTCACAACTTTTGTTTTACATTTTTGGTACTAAAATTTTATATAACATCCTGATGCTTGCCTTCAGGATTTTCTGAGAAAGTTTCAATTTCAGAAAGGAAGTTTTTTATTGAAAATGTTGCACTTTTTACGCTACTTGTAATACAAGTGTATATCAAGTTTATGAAAGTAGTAAAGAAAAGCACTGAAGATAGACTCACCATTTATTATATCGATCGATTCAGAATCGCTTTCCGTCTCTCTGTCTTGTTTTCTTGTGTTCAACGTACAAGTCGCAAATTTGACCACTCACCAAAGTCGTTGTATGAATAACTGTATTAGATAAAGTGGTGTAGAGTGCGTCGTGACCCACTATAGTGGTTTTACTTTTTGTGCCTATTTAAAATAAGAATCAAAGGAAAATCGAAAAATGTCTTATGAACATGGCAGATTGTCTTACTCAATAGCCGTAGTTGCAGCGACAAATAGAGTTTTACATTCCCTGAATAATCAAGTTTTGTCAACGAGCAACATATATAGAATGCATTATTGTCAATAGGTATCGGGATCTTATTAAATAATGTAATCGACAGTTGTGATTGACGTTGTATAGAAGGCGCAAGCGTCTAATCATTATTTAAGAATCAAAGGAAAATCGAACAACGTTTTTTGAACAGGACCGATGGTCTTACTCAGAAGCCTTGCCTTAAATAATGTAACCGACAGTTGTGATTGACGTTGTATAGCAGGCGCAAGCGTCTAATCATTATTTAAGAATCAAAGGAAAATCGAACAACGTTTTTTGAACAGGACCGATGGTCTTACTCAGAAGCCTTGTCGTCGCAGCAAGAAACCAAGTCTTACGTTAACTGAGTAATCAAGTTTTGTCAACGAATGAAATATCGGTATCATATAAAATAGCTTACAACAGGCGTCAAGGCGAGAAGAAGGTGCAGGAGCGTAATTACATGGCATGATTACATTATACATATGTTCTCATACTTTACATAGCGTTGCGTAAGTGCAATTTAAGAGATAAAAATAAAAAATAGCCAATTTTTGGTACTTAATTTTATATATTGTTGGATTGTTGCGTTTCGAGTTTAATTCTTTTTCTAGACACCAACTCTTGGACCGAAGTTAATATAGTCTCCCATTTTCAATTTCACTGATTTTCTCTCTCTTTCTGTTCGGCTAACAATTTAATATTTAGTTTCAGATGAAAATGTCTAGCACTAGCTTTCCATTTATGGGAGACTGTAAAGAATTTAGTTTAGTGTAAATGTAGTAACATAAACGTGACGGCTCGTAGCAGTTACTTCTTCCGGTTAGATAACATAATTCCTCTGTTGTACTTTTGATATGTTTTTGCTTGAACACCATTACCAAAGGGAAGAGCATTGCAACTAACAGAATGTTCATCTCAATTCCATTTAAATCTCTACATGATTACTTACGAACCTATAGATAAGTCATTATAACATGCTTTGATTTCAGAAATAATACTTTGATTCTGTAATTTTGGCATAAGACTTTTTCCACGGCTAATACAGCAGTAGTTGGGACTTTGCGTACTGCTTTGTCCATCTGTAACTAAAGATTTCGACTTAACAGTTCTTTTCGAGCCTGTCGCGCAAGATAAGCAACGATGAACTCGCTTAGAGTTTGAGGAGATAGCACTTTCTTTAGCAGTTCGTAATTGTATTCAAAAAAAAGTCTTAACATATAACCGCGTAAAAGAAATAATAATCATGTCGTCGCAGAGTAGTTTCCGCTATTGAATTGCAAAGGACCTAATTGCTTTTTGCAACTTACGCTGAATATTAAGCTTATAACACTTTTAGTTGAAGAAACTCTTGTTGCTTTCAAGTTGTTTCCATAGCGCTGTTTAAATCATTATCATTTCAATTATCTAGTCTTCACAAGTCTTATCACTTGAACTGAATTTTCAACGAACTGTGAATGGTTCGGTTAAAAACTGCACATTTTCCTTTCCAACATTTTCACGGGCTTTTGATTCTTTAAATTCAAATTTAAAGTCATATGCGTACAGAATTAAGTTTCTGTTAGCAAAACGAAAACAAGTAGAAAATAATACAAATTGCTTCAAACGCTCGTACTGACAACATTAACAATTTTCCAAATATTAGAAGAAAAACTTTGTTTAGTGAATGCAGTCATTGATCATAAACAAGCCGAGAAAGTTGAATCATAAATAAAAAAATTATGTTCGGCTGGTTCGAAATCTTTTATAGCTACCCATCTATAAGTTTTATTAAAAGATTAAAAAAAAGAAAACAGTACGGATCCAATTATTTCCTTTTGAAAACAAAAGTTCACAGTAGACAAAAGTCTGTAGTAGGACCGATTTGGCCCATTTTCCATGAAAACGACATTTGTGTACAATAACCTATGTTCCCTTCAAATTTGGAAGACAGACACACAGGCGGGCTGATATGCACACCGACAAATATACTTAGATCAATACCATGTTTTATATGGATGAAGAAAAGATATACTTTGTAGAGTCTCTGATCCTTTCTTTTATGGGTTGCAAACGAGATGACAAAAGACGGTTACGTTCGACGATGAATACAACAAAAAGAGAAGAACTCTTTTCCTCTGTATTAAATTTGCGTAAAATGCGAAAAAAATTGAAATTTTGTAGTCAAATTTCCGGCGTGAAATATTATTTGCCTACCTTGAGGCAAATTTAAATAAAAATTTTCTAATCTATTTTTAGTATAGTAAAAAATTAATTTTTTAAAATATTTTATTTATTTTTTTAAATTTTGTGATAATTTAAAATTTTGATAAATCATACAAAACATTGAATGAAAACATTGTAAGACATACATACGCAAACAACTAAATATTTCTTATTCATTGGAATAGTAAATGGTTTCGCGGCATTCTGCCCTTTTGTAACTTTTTAGTTTTCAACAAAAGTTTTTAAATAAATTTTACGCTCATTTATTAAACAATGTTTCTTTATACACATTACTTAGCTGTCAGGCTGTTTGAAGGTGAATCATCACCCTATGCATTACCATTTATTTCTTAATTTTTTTTTTATTTTTTACGACAAAAATTGTGCTGTGATTTTTTTTTTTTTAATATTATACGCACGTTATATATATTTTTTTTTGTTTTCCACATATATATATATATGTATATAGAAGTATTTATCTATACGTACGTGTTTTGTCAATGCTATATACAAAGGACAGGAGCTGCAATAGTCGAAGTAAGTGACAATTTCTTTTTCCACTTCAAGGTCATTATATTTTTGTATGAGCATAACAACAGTTATTGTGTTTTTTTTTTTTTTTAAATTACCTGACATTATACTGGATATCAGTTCTGTGCGGAAAATTGTTTTCTTTTTTTTTTCTCTTTTTCTTTTGCATTATTCAGCAACACTTACATGATCGTTTACTTTTAGTGTCTTCTTTCTACCCGTTTACATATAATTTCTATGTAGAGATATTTAATGTCGCTTCTTCAAAATTTGTATTTAAAACTTTTTCGTGTATATCTTGCTGGTTTCCTCCATAACATGGATTATGTTTTGTTGACTAAACTTAAACAAGCTTGTAGTGGGTGGATTTGTATGCTTTTAGTTTTATCGTGTTGCGTTAGTAAACCTGTTTTGACAAATGTCTGCCAGCAATCTTGTGCACACTTGAGTAAGCAGTTTTTTGTGCTTTCTTCCTCTTCCTTTTCCTCTTACTTTCTGTTTTTGTATTTGTTTTTATTTATTTATTTTCATTTTTTCTTTTTTTTTTTTTAACTTTAACGTCTGCCGTTATAGTAATGTCTAGATAAACTTTTATATTTTCCGTTTTACTATGTGTACAGACGCACTTGTGCACGTAAACCTAAATATGACATAAATGGATGATTACTCATGTTGCTTTTTGCATATTTATTGAACAGAAGGTAATATTAACTGGAAAAGATGCAAAAATTTAAGAAGATTGATTTTTTCTTTTTTTTTTTTCCAAGTAAATTCAAATAAATTATTTTCCAAATATAGGATTTTATTCTGAATAGTAGAAAAAATTCAAAATTTATGCAAAAGTCATTGATAGCAGATTTGGTATTGCAGGTATAAAAACAAATACACTGGTGCTACTATGAATGACAGAAAAATTAATTCCATTGCTGTGATTGCAGAAATAATATTCTTGTTAGTAGATTCTGACAGCAAGCAAAATTTGCTTTTATCTTTACAGTCCAAAATCTTATGCATCTTCTAACATTGAGACTAGGAATTAATTTGACTCGGTCCGGTAAAAGAGATTGTGGATTTCGTGAAAGTACTGTCTTTAAAGTATAATACGCAGCTGAGTAGATTATCAAGCTAAAGCGTACACAATATAGTTTCCCGGTGCTTTGAACAAATATTATTTTATTGCCAAAAAAATAATGCGGGATGCCAGAAAGTTTACTTTTTCTGATTAATCAAAATGATAATGCGGCTAAAATGTTACGAGTGAACAGTGGATGAGCTACAATGTCCAAAATGTAAATAACGACGATAGAGAGTATGCGAACATGGACGATAAAGCTGAACACCCGTGATGGTGTCATTTGAGGGGGTCAGCTAGGCATGGTGTATTAAAGTTTGAACCAAACGAATTCGTCCCTAAGGAATGTCATTTCTAATAATTGAATAACAAACCAAAAGTTATAATAATGTGAGCTTTTAGGTGGAACGAATTCGGCTCCATAAAGCAAAACTCGTTCAGGAAATGTTTGCAATTTTTGCTTGGAATGTCTTAACCTACCCGAGGTTATCAGCAGACATTACTAACTCAAATTAATACTGGTTTTCAATAGATTTTCTCGAAAGATTCCTCGATTTTTATGGCGATATCCAAATAGGGGCTCTTTTAGGGATAGCCTTCAAAGACGAGACTATTTTCGATATGGAATTCGCAAATTACCTGAAAGATGAGGAAAAGGATGACCTATCGACGGACAATACTTTAAATAAAATAGATTGTACCAATTTTTCATAATAAGGCTTCCAAGTTACAAAGAAAACCTTGTACACACAATAGATTTCGCTTTATTTCATAATTAAACGTCTTGATTAAAAAAGAAAACAAAAAAATCCTTCATATAATTCTTTCTTTTGATTGCATCGCAGAGATAAATAATTGCTTTAAAGAATCTGCACTTTCAAGGACGTAAGAACAGTTCAATTGAACATTACTTGAAAAGAAGTAAACAGCTTTTGAATTAGGGAAAGTGTCCTTTAAAAAAAATATTCAGAATGTTGCAACATACTGCATTAAATCCAATCAGCATTCACAAAGCAAAATATTTTGTTAAATTTCTTTTTGCATTTTCCCTTATATTTGCTACATTTATATATGTTTGAACGTTGTACATATTGTGTATGCTTTATATTATTCTACTTTATTTATGCATATATATCTGACATTGGGTACGTAGTTGGAATATAGGGTCAGCAAATAAGTTTTTGTTGTGTTTTTAATTTGTAATAAAAACTAAACGGTAAAACGTATTGCCATCGATTTTCTTTTATTATAGATTTTAAAAATGGTTTAATGTAAATGACCGCCTCTAGACATATGTTAAAATTCAATACATGCTCGTTGAACTCTTCTCCAATTAAATCCTTTTTGTCACGAAATGTGTATGGCATGCTACACCATTTTGTTGAAGTCACATATCGCCCAAGTCGCAAAAGCTCGGTTATGTTTCTCTAGCGTTCTCTATTGATGGCAGCTGCAATGCTATTTTAGATTCAAAAATGATATTTTGAACCCAAAAGCCGCGTCCAAAGGTTGATAAGGCAATAATCCGAGCTTTATGCCACATGCACGAAACTTGTCGCGGCCGTGGGCGGGTCCATTGTTTTCGTAACAAGTCGTAACAATTTCTGTATGTTCCTTAACTATGTGCGTATTGTATTCCATATATAATGCCAAGCTCCAAACGATATATTGAACAACAGTGTTTTGTTTACGTTTACTTTCGAAACCACAAAATGGATGCCCTATATATTTCACAACAATTCTCTGCTACAGTCTGCTGTACAGGTTAGTAAACCTGCAGAGAATGTGAGTTATGTTTGTGGGTGCTGTGATAGCACATCTGCTATTTACCATTAGGCTTTTAAAAAGCGATTAAACTTTTAGATGAACCTTAAGCTGTAATATGTTTATTTCTTGCCCTAAAACTAAATTTAAAAAATTTGTATAACTGTTTGATTACGGTTAGCTTTCATTTGAAATGTCAATTGAAATTTAGAAATCATTCAATGAAATTTTGAAACTCAGCATCAGAAAAAGTTAGTAAATGATTTGACCAAATTCCATTCCAACCCCTTTGAAATAGCCATAGTTTCCAAATAATGGACATGTTTTTCTTCTTTTTTTTTTTTGGGCATATCTGTAGCTGTATGAGATCTATTTTTGTAGTCTCCATCACTTGTCGTACAGCATTTATGCATTTTGTGGGCATGTATGTAAAAGCCCCAAAGAATTTAAGAAAAACCCACCTTTTATTAAGCCGGTCATCGTTGGATGATTTTCTAAACGGATTTAGGCATCTTTGTATTTCATCGTATTTTTGATTTCAGCCTGCATTCACGTGTTTTGGCGCATGGACGAATCCTTTTGAAAATCCATATGGTTGGACCATTTTTGCAACTTCCCCCACATAACGTCTTCGTTTTAAATAAAACATTTAATAAAAAAAATTTACAGTTTTCAAAACTACTAAGCAAAAATCACTGAGCTGATAGCATCTCGACAAATTATATTGATTAAATAGACCAATTTTTTAAGCCATGTCCCGAATAGTCGGTCCACGAACGCTTTTATGTGGAAGAAAGGTCTACGTTTGAACATTTCGCAGTTGGTCTAAAATAGTAGTTTGTCATAAAAATCACCTATACCGGACTTAAAACCTATATGGGTCTATTTCGAGTACCCCTTCCCCATTCAAGAAAACTAACTCTTTGTATGACAAAAGAGTCTCTTTTCGCATGTTTTATGATGAAAACAAGTAAAAGCACTAACGTGGAGCATGTCCGACCATTAAATACCTCGTTTAATACGTTTATTAACACAACGATTGTTTCAAATAAGGCGTTATATGGGAAGTGGTCGTTGATCCGAGATATTTTCAATAGCGTTCGTGCTTGAGCCAAAACACGTTAGTGTAACATATTTCATCAAAACATTTCACACATTGCGACCGATAGGTTGAACACTAAAAAACATGACAAACAGACGGACAAACAAGCTAAGAAAGTGATTGAAATTGATCGGTCTAATAAAATGTGGATCGATCTCAGATCCTTTAAGGTGTTGCTTACATACGCACAACCTTAATATACACTTATAACACAAGTGCTGTAGGGCATAATTAGTCTGTAATAGTAACTTGACATAGAAATTAACTTTAACATATTGGGACTACGTAGATCTTTCCAACCCGAACCCATAAAAGGGTACTCATTAAAATTAAGCCTTCATACATAAAGAAGGTTTAACTTTAAACACTGCATGATCAAAAAAGAAACTTGAGAACAATAAGATATTTGAAAAGAAAATTAATTTTGCTGAATTTGGAGCACGTCGGCTTTCAGAACGTGAGAATGGGCTGTCCCGCCTGAAGCATGGAAACAAGATATTATTTTTTTAATTTTATCATGAAGAGTTGTATTAAGCGAAAAGGACTCTAATCGTTTTGTTGAATTTGCTTTTCAGAACTTATTTTATTTATTTATTTATTTCAAATTGATCACAAAAACAAATTCCAATCAATAAATAAAAGAACTACAAAGCAAATCGGAACTTAAACTTTAAGCTAATACCACTATTGATAATAATAATACCAACATAAGAAGCTTAACTAAAACTAATCTTCTAGTGCATATTTAATTATTTCATTAATTACATTACCCAGCTTGAGAAAACAGTTCATTATATATTATACTGCAATTTTCAATTTATAACTATATGTGTTATTGTAACAGTATACATTTTTAGTTATAATAATAGAATCACTAAACTGATAGCGGTTATAATTCCTGTTATAAAGCCTGCATAGTAAGTCTTAAACGGACTAAACAGTAGATAATTTGTGCAGATGTCTCTGAGGGTTTAACGTGGGTACACAACCGTGAAGGTTTAACCCCACGGTGCCCGATGGCACACGGAGTGTGAAACACTCGAACACCCCGAGGCTAATAATCCTCGCAACATACGGTGCCGAAGTCGGCGCACACGCTGCCATCAGGAAGACTAGGTCCTCGAGTACCAGACGAGATACGTTATGGTCGCATCTCACCTCTGGTGAGGGCGAGGCACTATCTAAAACCTCTGCACTTTTATGGTTAAGGCACCCAGTTGCAATGCAACTCCACACCGAGCAAAAGCTCTTCCCGCG
>CCAG010002801.1:0-10521 GCA_001077435.1 Glossina morsitans morsitans
ACATACATACGTCTTTCATAAAAACATGTGGAATTCGTCAGAGCATACATTTTTTTTTTCTTCCTTCTATTCATCGGTCTGTCTTTCGTTTTGACTTAAGCTTTTTATTATTTAAAATTAATTACACAAAAATTTACACTTTTTCGTATAAGTTTTTAATTGACTATAAAGCATTATTTTATTATTATTTTTCTTTTTTTTTGTTTTGTTTTGTTTTACTTTGAAATTATTACATACCTATGTGTAAGTGCTTGTTTGCGTACACTTGTACATCGTGAATTTGACATGTAGTTAATGTGGCAGAAGTTGCGTGCAACCAAAGAAGATTAAATAACATTGATAAGCTTAATTTCAGGTTCATTCGGGATACAAAATTGTTATATATATATATATATATATATAAATAAGTGCGTGTTTATACACTTATATATATTAGCGCATATACACGTATGTGGCTTGTCAAGCGGTTTAGTTTACAGCTAATTATATTTACAACAAAAACATAGATATATATGAATATATATATATATATATATGTATGTATGTATGTTTACAAAGCCATGTGCACATATGCATGGCTTAATTGGCGAAGTGAAATGGTTACTGCAAATGACTACATTGTGTGCTGTGGCAATAAACAAAAGTTTGTTGTAGTTGAATAATGGCAACTCCATCTGCCTTTGATGGCTAACAATTAAAAAGCAACAATAAACTTTTACTGAATGCTAATATAGCAGTGAAAAGGTCAATGAATTGGGTCAACAGAAGTTCAACAATCTTTTTCAAAAACAAATTGCAAAGTTCATATGTTCGAGTTATGCATTTTTAAAACGCTTAAGGCACCTTTCGTACATATATATACATGATGCTGCACATTCGCACTCAATATATTGAAGATCTGGTTGATTTTTTGCGCGCGCGAGACCCCAACAACGCGAATTACGATGTTGCAAATACTAGTTTACACGGATTTTTTTAATTTTTTTTTTTTTTTGTAAACAAACTAAAATTTAATATAGAAGATGGAAAGAAAAAAATTATACCATTTGAACTGAATTTTACACATTATTTGATTCCAACATAAATTCAATATTTAATCAACCATTCGTTCCTTACGAAGCAAATGCGTTGTATCATTAAAGACTTATGTCGTGTATTTATATATATATATATATATATAGCTTAGCAGCGCCTTATGAATAAAGGAACGAACTCAACAAAGTTCATCATCTTTTTTAAATCTAATTTGTAGCGAGTATGTGATAACATATGATATTATTGAACATGTTTTTGATATTTGAAGGAGTAATTTAAGAAATAATTCGCAGTTATACATAACAGTTTCTGTTTTCCATTTTTCTGCCATGTCTGATTACGTAATTATATTGAAGCAATCTAATTAGAATTTCAATGTAAATAAGAAAAAAAAAGCTCCAACCAGACAGTAAAATAGCCTGAAAACAGACATGTGCGATTCAAATCAAATTTTTACTGAGCGAATCGTACACGAAGTCACCCAGCCATATAGCAAATGTAATACATCTCTGTCAAGGTCATGAGAAAATTAAAAAGAAAGACTTAGGGTTGCTAAATTCAAGACCTAATATGGGAAAAATTCTCAAAGATCCCGAATTTTAAAAACAGATATGTTTATCGAGCAGGAATTATTTGCGCAATTTTCCCTTCAATTGAATTAAATGGAAATAAATCTGGTTATCTCATAAGGAATACAAAAAAAAGTTAATCAAAATTATTTGAAATCGACTATTATTGAGTTTTCGAAGTACATCGCAACTCTTGTCAAATCTTCTCGTAGCAAAAAAATTATCCCAGTTTCATATTGAAAATATCCCATTAAGGAAATTTCCAAACTATCTGGTAGGCATTGAATTTTTTTATTATCAGATCAATTTAACTGTTATTATATGTATACAGAGGTGTTTGCGGTTTACGTGTCGTTTAGTCCTAACAGCGTTATCATCTTGAAAGATTTTTTTTTGGAAATTTTGTAGAAATTTATTTGTTTTTATATATTGAAAAAAGCACGTAAGTTAAAATAAAATAATTTCAAAGTAATTTTTGAAATAATTCATAAATCATTGTAAAAAAGAAAAAAATAGTTGGACAATGTCATCATCGAATAACGAAGGTTCTGGAAGCAACGTAACTGCGCTGAATGCAAGTCAACAGAATCAGCAGCCCGTTGATAACAATCCCGGCAGTTCCAATTCAAGAATTGATACGGAGGAGTCGCTAGCTGAAATGCCAAGTGTGGAGGAGGAATCATTAAATGCAATAGCTTCAGGCAGAAATGAAACACTTAAGAATCGCTTGACAGCTGCATTGCTTTGTGGCATTTGTCGTCATTTACGTAGAACTCGTATGTATGTATGTCGATTGGGTCACTTAACATGCGCTCCATGTTTTAAGGAACTTTTAATCGACGCGCAAATAAACGAAGTCACTCCTAAATGCCCCAAATGTCAAGCAGACATATCCATGCCGATACGGAATATCGCTGTTGAAAATGCAATATCGGAATTACCGAATAATTGTTGTTATTGTAATGAGAAAATGTCGCATCGTCTATTAAATCACCATGAACGCAATGATTGTCACGGATATCCGGCTAATTGCAAATATGCCCGCATTGGGTGTCAATGGATTGGCGCCCGCCAGCAAGCATCTTATCATGAACGCTTCTGCGAATTTTTAGCGAAAACCGCAAATGAAATTATTGGTGCCTTAGAAATCCTAGATGCAAAAGCCGATCAGGAAAAGATTGTATTCAATAATTTAATCGATGCATTAAGTTGCGAAAAAATTGTTTTTACGGATTTACAAATGCGACATTATCGTATCGAAAATGAAACGTTTTACGTAACCAACTTTTTTCCTGCATTTGGCAAATTATGGTTAATACGGGCCAAAATTAACAACGATGCAGTTTCATTTTGCTATCAATTAGTTTTAAGATCAACAATTTTCTCGCCATTGAAGGTTGAGTTTCTTGCTTTGCAAGGACCTTATTCGAATACAAAAATCTCTCCACTAATATATAAACATGACTTCATGCCTAACATTTGCGAAAGCAACTATCACGATTTACCCTTAACTGAATTTAATGGCTCCGTTCAACTGCTGGCTAATCCAATTATTAGCATTCGTATTGTCCTGTTCTTGTTAAATGATTAAACTCGAATTCATTTCATTTCCTTTTTTTGTTTTTTAATTTTGCCAAAAAAATTCCTTTACTAATTATTTACGTTTTTTACTATTCATGCCTTTAAATATATATGTTTTTTTTGTTTTTTTTTTGAAATTCATTAAATATAATAAAATTAAGTTTTTCTTTTCACAAAAAATTGGAAAATAAAATGTTTTTTCGTATGAAATGAAAAAGATAGGCAGGATGGATAGAGGATATTAGAAATGACTGAACATTTATAGTCGGTAATCTCGCTTTTTGGTTTACAAAAGCTTATGTTTTTCAAATTGTTTTGCTTGTATCACCTGACAAAGAAAGGAAAGGATCTTAAGCAAGCTTCTATGCTCTTTAGCAGGCTGACGGCTTACGTGGATAAAGAGTTCCGGCTCACCCGTCTGAATGACACGCTTACAAAGCAATTACGAATGGATGACAGATTTTTGTGAATCCTTGATTTTTTAACTTCATGAAAAGTAAGACCCATACTGTCCTGAAGAATTGCACACGTTGCTTACTTTCGATAAGAAAAGAACAGCTGCAGAATGTTTACAAATCAATGGGTGTTATGCAAGAATTTGAGAGTTTTTCTTTTTTTTAAAGCAAGTATTGTCCATCAATCATTTTTCTCATCCTTCCGATATCTGGACAGGTGGTCCATTCAAACCATTCACTGTCTTTTGTTGAGATAATTTTACCTTTTTTGTATATAGAAGCGAGCTTAACCAGCAGTTTGGGGCTGCCATGGTACACATCTAATGTAGTGTGACTCAACTGCAGTTCCTAAAAAGTAAAAATGCCGAAATTGCGAGGATGGACGCGCGTATTGGTATGCGCAAGTAGGCTATAGAATCTCCAAATAACGAAAATAACAGCGATAACGATGCTACCGAGGCCGCAGAGGAAGAGAATACTTTCACTTTAGAATCCTTAGAGGCCGATGAGATTCCGGCTCATAATGCTGTATTAATTAATGAGTTGAAGCTGTCCGATTTTAAGCAAGTACTTATGCGCCACAATATCAACTCTGAATTATCGGGCGTTGTGCTTTGGTGCTGCAATGGTACTTTAGCTTTGAGACGTATTGATACGGTAAAAGTAACTATGGAAGGTTGTCTGTCTGAAGAGTATTACAGAATACGTGAACTTTTATACGAACAATATGCGTTCGTATAAAAAGACGAGAGTTAGTTAAACTAAATTTGTAATATTCTTAAAAGAATCTATTTTTCCCTTTGGTAAAACTTCCATAATATAAATAATTAATTATCCGACTGCCGTTTAAATAGCAGTAACCCGTAGTTTATTTGGTCCAACACCACATTAATCGTTGTTCCGTCCATTTAGTTGGCATTTGTGCCCTATATTCCAAGTTTTGCAGGGAGTGATTAACTTTTTAGCATCCACAACAGCTGCTTCAACTTCATCGTATGTTGCTTTAGAAGCAGACGGTTCAACATACGCTAATTTTCCTTGCTCCTCTAGTTGTGTTTTTACAAATAATCTTTGAACAATCACTATATCCTTCCTTTATATCTATATTTTAACAGATATGCTCATGGCATTTCTCTTACTTCGTCCCATTTAACAGATATGCTCATGGCAGTAAACAAAAGCTGATGTAATTCTCTGAAATTATTTACCTACAAATTATAATATAGGATCTCAGCTTACTTTCGATTTACTGATACAAATTCTCTTGCAATTGTTTGGTTATATCTTAGTTTTTGGATTTTTATGGAAAAATTTCCAAGTTTTTGGATTTTCATGAAATTTTCCAAGTTTTTGGATTTGCATGAAATTTTATGAAAGAAATCATTGAATTGTTTTGAAACGTTAAAATCACTTCTTAATAAAATTGTCAGTCTATGCTTCATGGTTACAACTCTTGATAATTATGCCTTCGTTTTAAAAAAAACTTTGACAAATTTGCTGAAGTTTTTTTGTAACACGATTAAAGTTCGTAAGTATATAGCTTTCCTAATCCAGAATGACATTACATAACTTAACGTACATTGCAAAATATGTAGAGCTCTGAACTTTCAATATATCAAGCACAAAATAGGCACTGTATACCAGCAAGGGTAATGAGCCCCTCGAAAACAAATTCTTTCAGTCTATTCATATGGTCGGCTGTCGTCATAAGAAGCGAAAATGCAAGAGGATTTGCATATACGCCGCAGAAGATGCCTAAGTTTCTCACTTTAAGCTGAAGATGAAATTAAGCCATAGGTCTTAACGAGGAGAAGACATTTTAGGAGATAAGACTGAAGTTGAAAGAGTAAATATTTTCGTCAACAAACACTCTATGGCCTTAACATATCAGTGTGCCATGTTATACCAAAAGAGACCGTGCGACACTGCTTTTTCACTTTTCTGCTTACATCTCAAAACATATGGAGGTATCCGCTATTCAGTGAATAGGTCTTCAAAATATTAAAAAGATCTTTCAAAGTCACGAAAAGATCAAAAAGCATGAAGCATATGATAAGCGAGAGAGTTCTTCGCGAAGAAGCGTTTTGCGAAATCTAATTTTGGAAAAATGTTTTTCTGAGGAGCGTTGCTTATTGGTGTCCGTCAGTCAAATTAGGATTTTAACTGATAGCGATCGTTGCATGTCAACTAAAAAAACAGAAACTGTTAGCTTTCGCCATTTAAATGCTTTTGAGATAGAATTTACATTCAAAACATGCTTAATTTTCGTCTAGATTTTATTGAAGGGCGCAATGAACACCGCTTGAAAGTGTACTTCAACATTGTTTTTCCATGGAGCTAGTTAGTGCTTATAATGATTCTGTAAATTTCGCTTTAGAATCAATTCACTACCACTGCACTACTTGGCCGCTTGGAGATGTATGCACCAAGCAGAAGAGCCAAGCCTAAGGTAGAGCCATTTCTTATTATACGAAGCGATTCACAATGATTTCAATTTTTGTATTCAATCCACACAGGACATAATTTTCAAGGCATTGTTGTGAAATTTTGTCCTAGAACGAACGCTATTGAAAATCGTTACGACTCCTTTCCCGATTATGAAAAAATTTTCCATTTTTAATATTCCTTGGCAAAAAGCTGTGAAAAGCAGTGTTTTGGCATATGAAACGAATTTGAAAATTGTTGATAGGTTAGAAACAGTTTTTTTTTAAATTTCCTTCTTTATAAACTTCCTTGCAAGCGCCTTTATTCGCGAAATAAAGTAAAAAGAAGTGTAAACTTAAAAAAAAGTTTATAGTCCGATGTCCGTCCAATTGCTTTATTTTTGTTAAACAAGTATTCATCAGACTACATCGATCGATGCCGTATCGTGGCGAGCCATAACCGAGCCTTTGCCTGTTATGTTGTTAAAGAAATTTCAATTACACGGGATCGGCCGATGCCGCATTATGCCGAGTGAGGCAAACTCGATCTTGAGTCTGGTTAAAATAATCTTGTGTACTGCTTATGGGACGAATGAAATGAACAAATTTCTTGTGAACTTAAGTCATATAATTTGGCTTTGGCATTGCATCGTAAGCATTTTCTAATCCCTTTCAATAAATGAATTGCGATATAAATTTAAAGAAACGAGGAATTAAAGATGTCTATAACGTTGCAAAACTGTGGTAACCTTGATGCCTTGTGTTGTTTTGATTTATCGGACTTCATGGCAAAGATTTCGCATTTTCACCACTTAGCCATGGATGGGTGGGGTGGGGTGGGGTGTGCGGGTCAAATCAGATTTGTTTCGAAATAATTTATTTTAAGGTTGTTTCTGACTCTTATTAACCGCAATGAAAAGTTCTGCCCTTAATAAGCAATAAACAAACATTTGAAAGTTTTACTGTAATAAAGTTAGGGGAAGAAATTTTTAGGATAACTAAACTTTTTGACTTATACTCTGTGTGCTTTGGTATACGTATAGATGTTCGTCTTTGAAAGGTTTTTGTAATTTTCCCGCCCTTTGTAAAAGCATAAATTATTCAGTCAAGCTATGAGGAGAAACGCATTTTATTAAAACGACTAAAAGAGGAAAATTTATTTTTCAATTAAATTATTTTCATTTCCTCTAATATTTTATACATACATCGTAAAAAGCAAAGCTAAACGAAGAAATTTGTTTTAACACCTGTACGTACAGTAGCAACAACAAACACGATGATGTTGATGTTGATGTTGATGTTGTTCTTGTTATTGTTATTGTTGTACTGCCGTTATGCAATAATATCCTTAAACGAATAAAACTGAAAAACTGAAAGTTAAGGGCACTAACTAAAGAATAGAAAAAATGAAAGAAAATTTTTACATAAATCACAAAAATAGTGTTTTAGGAAAGAACAACGAGAAGAGGTTAAAAAAGAAAAACAAGAAAACAAGACGAAAAAATGCAAAACAAGTAACAAAAACCAACAAACAAACAAATTACAGTCCGGTGATCATTTTTTTACTTTGTTGTTTTCTCGTGTTTTTTTTTTTTTTTTTTGTATTATTTTTCGTCAGGTGGAAATGAGATTTTTAAATATTTTTGTTACGCTACGCTTGGCAATAATGTTGAACGCAAAAATAATCTATGGATTATGACTCCTCGAGAACCTTAGGGAAAGAAAAGTGTTTTCATGTATTATTTGTGTGTTTGCAAACATCTACATATGCATATAAAGAAAACTGTAACACTCTATATATTTACCAAGTTTAACATAAATGTTTGGATTTCTTTTAAAATATTTTGCATTTTAGTTTTTTTCTCTCCCCCTTCTTTTTTTATTTCTCGTTCTTGGATAATTTTATACTAAATATCTTTTCTAAAAGCATATCAGTGCAAGTGTGTAAGGCAACGAGGAGCAATATAACATCCCACAGAGGTCATAAAACCATATCAACACATTAACAACGAAAGTGTAGCATAACTAAACTACAACAACAACAACAACAGTAAAAGCAACGAAAATAACAGCAACCAGTAAATGTGAAGATAGTACTACCGCATCCATATGTATTACGAGAGTACGCATACAACCATAATGTACATTTTAGCTTTAATATGATGGGTGTGCAAGTACGTAACGTAGGCGTATGTGTAGGTGTTCATTATATACGTGTATGGACCTGTGCTATAACATATCATATAATGCATGGACCTTTAAATACGTGTTATATTGGTATGTAAGCATGTTTTATATATGTATGAGCAAGTGTGGGCAAAAGAGGTTTATGATTCAAGTTGGGGAGCAGAAACATCAACAACAACAACAACAACAACAAGACCGTTAGCAGCAATAATAAAGGCAACGACAATTACAGTAATAACAGCCAGCCACAACAAGCAGCAGTTAGCAGCAGCAGGAAAAACACCATTATCGGCATAACGTAGTTGTAGATGTCGTAACTTTAGCATCATCATGCAAAAATTTTTCATGATAACCGGGCAAATGAGACTTGGATTTATGCTACGTTAATAAAAGCAGCAGCAACAACAACAACAACTACAATAATAATGACATTAACAACAACAAATTGTATCAACGAACACGACTAGCACATTTATAAATTTTTCTTGCTTTCATTCTTTTCGAAAAAAAAAAAACACTCAGTTACGTTTCTACAAATGCTTTGGTTCTAGGTTTTCTTTATTATGGGTTTATATACACATATCTTATGTTGCGTATGTGAATGTAGAGGTGTGCTGGAAAATTCTTTTCGTCGTCCTAACTCATAAAAGGACATATTTTATGAGAAGTAACAACATGCACATACACACACATGCATGTACATAAACCACAGACCGAGTACAAGCCAGCCAGCCAGCAACACCACCTACACGAGTTATGCATGATATAACAACAAAGCAACAACTTTATGCATCTCCATTCCATGCATACACACATGTACACTCATATGGTTTAAAACAAAAAAAAAAAAAAACAAAAAATACCTTAAAAGCTTGAATTTGGTATGTTTTTAGCCACATGCTGTTGTTGTTGGTTTTTTTTTTGGAATTTTTTTTTCTCTTGAATTTTAACTAAAATAAAGAAGTAAAACCGAAAATAACAACAACAACAACAAAAACAAATGTTGTACGTTTAACATTAAACACAGCAACATTTTGCGGCAGCAATACCAGTAACAGAAGCAACAGCAACAGCAAAAAGAGGAGTGACGTACTTCTCTCTGCCTTCTTACTTGTCACTGCGATGCATGGCTAACATTAACAGACGTCAGGGACGACGACAAACATCTGAGGTGATGTTGACTGCTGCTGCTGCTGCTGCTGCTTGCCTACTTGCCTTCTACGCCTTTGCTCATGTAATTTTTGCTTATTTTGCGTTCCCAACCATAGACATAAAATCTCTCTGAGTGCATACAATCGTTTGAGTGTGTGTGTGTATGTATATGCTTATGTTCGTGTACATTAGAAATAGCAAAAAATTGTAATGAAATGTGTATTTGTCTCCCTGCGTATACACAAGTATGTGTTTTCATGTAATCAAGAGCATGGCATACACAGGTGTTTATGTTGATTTGTCTTTGTGCAAATGTACTTAAATGTGTGTATTATACACATATATATATATATATATATACATATAAAACAAAAAAATAGCATCGCAGTGTCCCTAAATATGTCTAACGTATAGCTGTACATGTGTAGGTGTGCGGTTGGGCTCATCACTAACCAACTGATTGGCTAACTGACTCCGTTGAGGACGTGATATTTACGTGCATAGTCGGACAGCGTTAAATGTAATTTAAAATGTTTTTTCTGTTTTTTCTCTTTTTTTTTTTTTTGAAATCTTAACATGACAATTATTTTGTGAACTTTATGTACGGCCACTTTATTTTCGGTGTTAATTTTTTTTTTTTCTGTTATTGTTGTTGTTTTCTTCTTTCTGGTTTTCAAAACATTAATTTTCTCTTTTCATTTTTGCATAGAAAAGTACGCACGTCAGCGGTATGCAATGTTTGCTTTAAATATTGACATCTTGCCCAGAATTGTTTTACAAGTCAGTGTTGTTTTGAACTTCTCAAGCGAACTTCTTCTGGATCAGGTTTTGTGTAGATTGAGTTCATCTCTTCAATTCTGAAAAACTTCGAAACCATCGAAAGCCGGAAGAAGTCTCAAAAAATGAGCAGAGATTACTTTCGAAGACATATGCTTTCGTCGTGTTCCTGAGTTTTTTTCTTTTCGCTTTATATTTTTCTGTCCAAAGTATAAAAGAAAATTACATTTGTTTCCACGAACTTCTTTAAGTGAATTCCCTTTTTATTTGCCAGCAGTTTATTTGACTTGAAATTTTCTACTTAGATGTTAAAGCAAAATTTTTATGGGCAACCTAGAATTC
>CCAG010002807.1:0-14929 GCA_001077435.1 Glossina morsitans morsitans
TACTTACTACCTATATCGTCGCCTACACTCGAGAAGCGATGCGTAGCTTTATTTTAGGCATTACCTTCCTCATTAAATGGTATTGTTGACTCACCGGTTGTGCTAAATGCGATTAAGATCAATGTTCCCATTCGTCCTTCAAGGAGCTACCTTTTAAATAAAACTTATCCCGCCCAAATGCAACTATGAACGCTTTCATCCATTTCGAGCTCTTTGTAAAAATTTTAATGGTGTTTATAACTATTTAGCTGATCCTATGTGTTCCACTGAAGCTCTCCTTGTTAACGCCCGCGTACTATCGGGATCGCACACCAACTGAATCGGTTAACTCATCTTTGCCATATGGTGACATGTTTGTGCTGCGAAATGCAGTTAACTGATTCGGTTATGGATGCGCTGACGGTGGTGTGTTGACTTTCATTATTAAATCTAATATTTCTTATATTTCTCCCTAAATGGCATAATTTTAAGTTTCTTTTTCTTTTATCTGCAATTGTAATTGGATTAAACCTTTAGCATTAATGCGTAGCTTAAGTTCAGTTAAATCTAAATTGTAGCTGAATCACTGATCTGTAGTAAAAATAAATAAATAAATATTTGACAAAATTTAAATAAACGTTTTTTTTTTAATTGATTACATGTTCATCCGCAATGACGCTTAATGGTGTCCTTGCACCATTCATTCTTTGATCAGAATTCAGAAGAGAAGCACATTACTGACCAAAATAAATATTACGGAGCGTAACCCTGCACCTATCTAAACCATCCTAGAACCAAAACGCTCAAGTGGTTCCTTTGATTTCTATAAATTATTTTGTAAGAAGTAAAATATATTGAAAATCCTGTTTATTTCTAAGCGACTTATTTTCAATATGAGACTGCAGAATAGGCCCTTAAATTATTAACGCTTTCAAAATGAATGCTCGTGGATTAAAGAGTTACTGTTGATAAGTGAAAAACTGGCATAGTCTTTCTAGAACACTGGCAATACAGAATAGAATATAGACTTGGATCTAAACGTGCGTTGCTGTGTGCATCGACTTATTAATGCAAAGTAATTGTCGGTCCATCGTTATGTATAAAAACGAAGTAATATTCAAACTAACGGATAAAATAAAGAAGAAGGCTGTGGGCTAAGAAACGTGAAGTCAATTCTATCCTTCAGAAAAGCGCTGTTTTTTTATCAGTTACTTCTCCAACTGGCATAAAACATGTAATAAAGCAGGGCAAGAAAAAAAATGCAAATCGGAAAAAGGTTTCCGGACGAGATTCTTTTCTCTATAATAAAAAAAAACTCTAAAGGTAAACATAGTTAGCCTTAAGGTTACACTCTCTATACTTTGTAAAGCTTGCAGGCTGTAGACGTTTCATGAATTTTCTGTGCAGAGAAGTTAGATTGTTTTGATAAATTTAGATCGATTACAGAATAAAACTTAATAATTAATATTTTCGTGTACGCGGGTTTAGGTATAGGAACGTGGATATGTATGTTCACTTGTATGTATGTCTAACAGGTTTTTAACGGTTTCAATTTTCATCGTTCATTTTTCCAACTTCGAAAGTATGAACAAGTGACAAAATGCGGACGGATGGAAAGACTGACGGTATAAAGAAGCTTGATCAGCATATCTATTGCATATATACGTATATATACATATATATATATACCTAGAAGTTACAAACAATTTACAAAAATTCTTTGATTGTTGAAGTACATCCTATTCTCTTTGCTAACATATGTGTTGTGTGAATAATTTATATTTAAATATAAATTTTAATGTTTTTTACTGCATTTTCCTTTAAAAATAATAAACTGAAGGCTTTATGGATATATCTACAAATGAATGCCTACTGCATTCCAGACCGAATAATATATCAACATAAAGCATTTACAACAACAAAAATATATCAATTGCATTTAAATGCGATGTAAAGAAAGAAGTAAAAAAGAAATGCTTTTCATGCAGATTTTCTTGAATCTTTAAGAGAGTTGGCAAAAAAGTTAAAAATCTTAACTGTCATCGCCTTTCGACCAATTTGTGGATGTCTTTCCTTTTGTATTGAATAACTAAAACCTGAATCAAGCGGAATTTCCAATCATCACAACTAGTAATAGTTTTAGAATTAAAGGGAGAAAACATTTATAAGGTAAATGGTAATCAACTGGTGTCAGCCGAATATACACATTTGAGGAAAGTCTTATTGTTAACTATATATCTTTCATTTCACACGATCAGATTTCATCAACTTTCTGGAAAGGTAATAATATTTTATAAACAAACAGCTTTTGGCCTTCAAAAGTAGAAAAGTTAGGCAAGTGCAAATGCCACCCAGCGCTGTGAGTAAAATTTTATCAAAATTTTGCAAACTTTAATAAAATCTACAATCGAATGAAATTCTATAAAAGATGCCATGGCGTTCCTCAAACGTGTTGTAATAGTTTCTTGTCTCTCCATTCCTGAGATAAAAGGAATGTGTGAGCTTTTGCACTCTTCTTAAGCAATTTGACAGCCAATATCAGCTTTGATCCTATCTTGTCTTACGGAAACTTTCAGCTGTCTATCTATCTTCCAACAATCTATCCGTCCATTTGTTATCAACTGATGGCAAACATAATTCTTTCTTTTTATGCAATTCAGATATCTGTTTGAAATCGAAATCTTTGACATGGACTTCCAAGATGCGATACGATAGAAGAGAGAAACAACTCCAAATTTCACATTAAATTCAAATACGAATATTGTTAGTGGAAAACCTTGCAATCAGCTCTAATCTAGTCATGAGTAAAGCTCTAACAAACAGGAGATGCAAAGCTATCCGCATACGAACGCCACGAATGATTTCTTGCCAATCCAATAACAAAAGGAAAAACGCTGTTAACAAAACGTTTACATATATAATATCATGTAAGATCTGTCTATATATATGAAAGTTTGATGTGAATGTAATTAATTTTTATGCGTTGTGGTTGTTGTTGTTGTATAAACAACATTTCAAAGAAAAATTACAATAAAGATAAATTTTTGCTTTGCATTTTTTTTAAAGACTAATTTTGAAAATTGAAACTCTCCGACAATAGTATCATTCATGTACGTGTTTGTGCGTGCATGTGTATGTTTATGTATGCGTATGCATCGAACATGTTTTTGTTATTGCAAAGCAATGACAATTTTAAGCTTATAAAAATGTCATGCATGCATGAGTGTTTGTGTATGCGTTGATATCCTTTCTTTCAATTTATTTTATGCGTCCTTCCGTTTTAATGTTGCACAAAAGCACATCCTTTACTCCTCAGACGCTTTATGTTTAATTTAATAGAAAAAACAACAAAGAAAAGAAAACAATAACAAAACTAAAAATAAGAAATGTACTTGCATTTAATATTCTTTAGAATAACGATTGTATGTACATGTGTATATGTATGTTTTGTGTTCTTATGCGAATACGTACACGAATATCTACATATGTAAGCAGACATACATATATAATATTGTTAACTATTTATTCACTGTATGCGTTGTTCGTATTAGTTGTTGCACATTTTATCCTTTAGACAATGACATCATCATTATCGTTCCTTGTTATTCTTGTTGTTGTTGTCTTTGTTGTCAATGCTTTCAGTATAATTTTCCAAGTTTGTGTTCATTTGAGTTTTCTACATGGTTTCCGTTTTCTTTTCCTTCACACTGCTTTATTTTTTCATCCGTTTTTCTATGCATGAAGGTTTTCTTCTTTTTCCTTTTTTTTGTTTTGTTTTGCTGCTTTTTACTTATACGAGCATTGATAACTTTGTCTGTTGTTATATGCTGTCCTTTGTGTTAATATGTAGAGAATTGTTTTCTTACAGTATCCTTAAAGTTGCTCTTGTTATTATTATTATTATTATTATTTTTGTTGTTTTTGTCGTTACTATTGTTGTTGTCGGACTCGGTATGTCACATACTTGTTATATATTTTAACAAAATAAATGAAGTACCGTAATATGATTGCACTTTACACAAGCATTAGTTCATATACTATAGAAGTTATGGTCTGAAATTAGGTGCTGCTCTCGAGCTGAATGTTCCCGTTGAATGAGCACGAAGTTTACGTCTCATTGTGAAGGGGGGTTTCCCTTTTACAGCATTAAAAACATTATTTCTACGAAACTACTGTGTAGCGGTTTTCATTAAGTGGAAATTTAAAGAAATATTCAAGTATCACACCATTTGGTTCTTAAATGTAATGAACTGAATAAAAAAATTTAATTAAAATTTGATTTCAGTTCATCATCTTAAATTTTGCAATATTGCAACGAAAGCTACTAATAGGTAAGTAAGTAAAGAAGAGTTTGCAAGAACAATTAACGAGCTGTTGAAAAATTGAAAACGGTCAGTTGTATAAGTCAACTGTTGCGGCAAGGAAAAGCTTAGTTTAGCTTTGGCAAGATTTTTCATAGCCTTCATCTTGTTCATTTCTTTTACGAATACATTTTGGAATCTCAGATAGTCTTATGTGAGAGAATCTTATAAATATTTGATCGTCGTGACAAATACAATAAAATGTTTTTGACTTATGTGACTATCTCTGATATGCTGTCTTCTATCTCGCTGCCATTAGAAGATATTATTTTGCAGTTTATTTAAAAATGTAAATATTACTTTTATAATTTATTTACTTTTCGATACGACAATTGTCTTTTTTTTTCCTGAAATCTCTAAACGTAATTTAGTCGAAAAAAAAACCCTCTATGCCAAATGGAAAAACCTTGTTTTGAAGGTAAAATACCAAGGCGACATTGAATGAAAATTTTAGGAGATATCGCAAACATAAATGTAAGCAATAATAAATTATTCGGTACAAATGGTTATAATTTTATTACATTTAGTAATTAATAAAGATCAAGAGGTCTTATATAGATATTGAACCGTTTAGGTTCTGAAGTGTCTTGCATATATACTGCCAAATACCCTTATTGAAAAGACGTACTCTGTCATCATATTGGCCTATTCTGTGGCTGATTCAGTGTAAGTAGAACCAATTGAAAATATAACTAAGTTCCTTGTTTAGTAATGCATTTAAAAGTCGCCAAGAAAAACCCTCTGACTCCCGACTAAGAAGATCACGTTTTCTTATTGCATTTCTAATGTGCGAAATGTCTTTTCCAACTTTTACGTACCAATTCTCGGCAATCAAAGCCTTGTGTTTTATAAAATGTTGAACCCAAGTTTCTTAACGAGCAATAACCCAGGCTATGGGTTAAAACATGAAGAACAACTATTTCTCATCTTTTGTAAATAAACTTCAATTTCTAATATAACTTCTGTTGGCAAAACGTTTCCAACACCTACTACCTTCCAACCACCTACATCTTAAGAGCCCCAAACCAGAGCAGTATTAAAATCCTACAATAGACATGTTCGTGGTTTCAATTACAATTTTCTCCCCTCTGATTTTCTTGTAAAATGCTTTAGGGAATTACTAAACTAAATAAAAAGAAAAAACTCTTCCGTTAAATTTCTGCGGAAAATTAGTCAATTAAGTTGACTTCTTTGCCATATCATATCGTCGCCTATTGCGAACTGCGCTAGCATATAAAATATAATAAGCTATTGCTATGACGGATGATACTGCTGCCAAACGGCGTTAAATACGAATTTAACAAGAAATTGTAACTCACTCCCAATACAGCCTTAAAGAAAGGTTTGCCCGTAGACATCCTTTGAAAGGCATTGCAATAATATTCACTCGAATTTTTTAAATTTATAAATAAAATACATTCGCTTCCTTTCAAATTATTTAGCATTAGGAATCTGTCACAGCTATTGTTTTTTTGAAATGTGCCCAATTGTCATACTATCAGAGTCTAAGCAGCTTTTTTTCTATTCCCTAAGAATTTCGGCTTGTCTAGAGTTTCTAATAAGTATATCAAACATATAACAACCTCAAGCAATATACACTACATTCTCGTAGGAGAAAATTTTGAATATCGAAGTCATAACTTCAAAGAACACACGGCATGTTAGGGAAATGGCACATTGATGAAGCTGGCTTAACTTACCAAACCTTACGCTGGTCAAAAACCTCAGCCTCTAGCGTCAACTTCTAGGCGTTACAAAGCGAAAGAAGTACTTATTATTTATCCCTTGAAAAAGCTCTTTTGTCTTGGAGTGTCCAAGTGTCTCGCGTGTCCACACCTAGAAAGAACACATTATCACATTACACATTACCATGATTACTATCAACAAAAGACTTCGTGAAATTCCGCAGCAGCCCAAGAAAAAAAAAGACATTCACCTCATTTCTAAAAGTCTCGAAAATTCCTTTGCAAATTGTTGAGCAATTACAAAAAAATAAAATTAGCCTGAACACCATTCTATGCGTTCATACAATAATTCACTGCATTCAAATTTAGAAATTTTAATTGGGAAAATCAACTTCTTTCATACTTTTCTTTATATTTTATAGTCGATTATATTTTTCCATTACTTTTCAATATTCCGCAGAAAAGAACATTTTTCAGAAATTTTATAAAGCCACGTATGCAAGCACGAGCAAGAAACTAAAACTAGTTTTTTTTTTCGTTGATCACTCTCACTGAACACAAATGAGAAAACAGAAATCACGTAATATACACGTAATGCACTATTTGAGTTAATTTACGATATGTGTTGTAGTTTACAACAAAGAAAAAAAAAAAGACTAAGTAATGGAGAAATCATTTTATTTATATTAGTTTTATATATATTAGTCTTTCTATTATATTATATATATTAGTTTTTCTATTACATAAAATATAATTTAAGTTATAAAGTATATTTTAAGTTTTCTATATATCGTAGTTATAGCTCAGAGCAAGCACCAACGAAAGCAACGAGCATTACACATGTTTAAACAGCTGATTTCTCTCTCACTTTGTTCATCTCTCTATGATACATACGCAATAAATTTGGAAAAGTAACTTTTTTTCTTTTACTATATACTAAGTATATTATATATTTATATATACTAAGTATATTATGTATATACTTCGTATATTATGTAATACGAATTTCTTTACTTTTAATTGCTCGTGGAATAAAAACAAACCCGAAAGGAGACGTTAGATTTATTAAATGAAATTAAAACTGGTCATGCTTGTCAAAGCATGGGGTGTGCTTGGGTTTTGTCAAATGGTTGCAGCATCCAGAAATAGGCTTCAAAGACCATATAAAGCAAATATATTCTTGATTACTATCATATTCGGAAATGTCTTACGGATGTCTGCCGGTCCATATCCGTCTGCGTGTCAGTCTGCTTGTCTTTCTTTGGCAATCATTTTTCTAGTTGCAAAAATGAAGATATTGACTTCAAATTTGACATAAACGTTACAAACATTTGCACATTTTTTAATTCGCTTTTAGATGAAAAAAAAAAATGCCGTTTGGATATAAACGTCTTACTACCTTTTAATCTTAGTATTACATGAAGTGGCTTTCGCTACCAGACTTTTCGGCTGCTACTTTGGGAGAACTGTTGTAAAGAATTTTTATTTTTGTGGTAGCTCCCTTCACAATTTCTTGTTAATGTAGTTAATAAGGAAAATATATGTTTTAGGCCTTTGGTGTAACTAAGGCATTAGTTGAATTCCTTCAAATGCAGTTTCTGACGTTCCGTGCCGTACTTAAACTAGTTGAGCCGTTCCCTTTACAAAGGATTCAATTCATAACTGGGCCCTTTCTACAGAAATGTAAGTTCTTTTATCCTTAAGATTCCCAAGGGTAGGCTTCAATATCGCTGGTTTAGTTAAATGAAATTCTTGTCGTGCAATAGGCTTAAACAATATAGAAATAACTATGAATCCATTGTAAGGTCTTTGTACCAATTTAAGTAAATCTTAAAATACTTAACGGAATCACTGAATAGGATCAAAAGTATTTTATGCCGAAATCATTGACGTTCGGTAATTTACTAACATTTTGCATTCTTGCGAAATTGTCTGCGAGCGTTTTCAGACGCTTTGCAAATACTTTCTGTTCCTAAAAATTTACTTCAAGCGTATATATGCTCTTTTTCTTCATTTATTTATTCATTTATTTTTCAACTTTTAATTGAAAAAGTTTTCCATCTGGTTTCTTATTTATTTTTGCTTTTATTTTTACTTCTACTTTCTAAGCATTATATGTTAAATTTTAATATTGAAACTTGAACGGACGGATCCATGCGCTATATAAACAGCCTCGCATTACTTACTACATTATTTTTTTAGTTTTATCACTTTTCTTGTCGTCGTGTTTACAATTAAAGCAAATACAACTTTATATTTTCCTCGTCTCGTGCTTAACCCCACGATTGTTATCCTTTTAACTCGAATACATTAATAAAAATATTATTAAAATTTCACTTGAAAGAAAACTATTTCTTCTTTCTTTGCTTTCTATAAAGGCATTGAACACAGTTTCTTTCATATGAAAAGCAGTTTCTAAAGGTAAGTAAGCATGGAATATTTTCGACCTGCTTAGGATTAAGTTAATGTTAAGCCTTTGAAATCATTTACTAAATATTAATAAATGAAAAAATATTAACAAATAATTGTGCAATGAACGTGCATACAAATTTTTCGAGTATAATCGGTTTAGCACCATTGATCTCCCGTACATGCACAAAGCCCGTGGCTTTCTATTATTTTTATATAATAGTTAAAATTGGATGTGTATTTACAAGTCCTTTAGCTCCGTACGTAAGTATTTGGTTACATTTCATTTCGTTTCCATTGGCTTTCAGTTACTTCTCTTGTCATTCTAATTCCGATTTGTATGATGAGTTTTGCGATTTCCTTATTACAAATTACTTTGAAAACTGCTCTTACTTGAACCCAGGTTAGTGATATGCAATAGAAAACGGATAGATATAATCCGTCCGATTATAATCCGTCAAGGTCGATCATTAAAGACTTCAGATACCCTATATCATTTCGCTTTTTGACGAATGAAGGCTTATGTTTTTATGAGAGCCTTTGCACATGGTGGACTAGAAAAATTATACCTACATGGTCCAAATTGGAAGCAGACTATATTTAGGGCCAAAAGGATCTTTTATTATGAAATGTTAAATAAATGAATGTTGCCACGTTAAAGCTTACGTTTTATAGTAACAATTGTATGGAAGATGTTCTTAATCGCCGACTCGTCCCATCAAAGTATTGCACATTGTACTACTATTTATGGATTTTTGCGAAAAATTTTGAAAATTTCAAATATATTTAAAAAAAAAATGTTGTATGGAAAGCGGTCATAATGTCATATCTTCCATTCGTTATTGGGCCAATATCCCTCGCAGTAGTATACCAAAATCAAAATTTAGGAAATGTACATTGAATACAAAAATACATCGACATCAGACGGATAGACATAGTTTTAATGAATTCGAAATATTGTTTGGAATCGCTAGCTATAATAAAAAATGGGGTTACTTTAAGATCTTCTGGTTGTCATTCATACCTTTGCTGTGTAGGGCATAATTGAATTAAAGTGAAAGCAACTGCTGTAACAACTTTTCATCTATGAGTAATGCGTATAAATGATAATTCAACCACTTATAGAATGAATTAAATGGTAAGAGATAAGTATTTCGAGTTTTTCCCTTTACCATATATAACGAATTATATGTACATATATATATGTATGTATATATGCTGGTGGCGTATTCCCTTAATATACATTTGCATATCATTTATCATTTTCGACATATTCAGACCAAGATTTTATTTGATTTTTGCATTCGATGAATACATTGAGTACTTGATTCAAATTGAATTTAACTCATTTGTGCAAATTGAATGTTGAATCTTTCTACATAAATCTTTCACAAACGAATTCATCACACTTAACGATTCGTCCGCTTATTCGCTGCTATTCCCCCGTTTAAAAAACAAGTGGACTTACAATGATTTCTTTATACCCTCGAGGCGGTTGGGAATGTAGATGTAATGTGAAAAAAAATCTCAATTGAATTTCTGTTTCTTTTTTTTTTTGTTTGCAACAACTGCTACATTATGCTAATGAAAGGAACACTTTTGCTTCAATTCAACTAAACGTTACGTGGCATTGTCTACAATATTTTTACAATGTTTTAGTTCGAGCGTTAAACGAAAGAATGTTAATGCACTTATGTAAAACCAGCTCTTTTTATTCGACGTAAAAAATTATTAAAATTAAACAAAATTTGCAAAAATTTGATAAAAATCATTTGCAATCATGAGAGGAACACATACAAAAGGGGTTGCAATAAGTCATATTCACACATACCAACTGACTAATTGTAAACATTTTTGCTATCTGGTGACGTGTCAATTGTGTAATTTTTCTAACTAACTTGCGGGTTTATGTTCGCCATAAATATTTGATTGGGGTCTCTCGAGCGTAGTCCATTTCAAATCCATTCTTCTAATTAAAGCAATTGCAGAGAGACATTTACGAACGGATTAAGGAAATTATGTGCGAAAATAAGCTGGACTTGAGCGATTATGCTGCAGGTGGATGGAGGGGAATACATTTCTATTCTATAGCTTTCTATATGTCAGAGACTTGAATCTTGTATTTTATAGTTTTACTAAAAAAATATATTTTCAACTGACAAAAGAAGCCGCATCTAACATGAATTAAATCACCCTAAGAAATGCATGATCCATTTGTTTGGCCGAATCTTAAGTGCTCTACACTTAGTACACATATACAAGCAAAGAACAAATAGACGGATGCTGCCCATTTGTGCGAAAAACGAAATTCATTAAATAAGTTGAAGAGAATCCACGTAACGTACGCTTGTCTTCTTTATCGATGTAATATTTAAATAGTGAAAGTGTGCAAAATCCTGAGTTGATTTCGATCGTTGCAAGAAGAGAGTAAAAAACTGGATTCACTATAAAGACTCTTTCTTGTTCGAACCAACTCCAAAATACTGAAAATAGAGAAAGGATTTCAACTTTTAACACACAGCAGATGCTGATCTGTAATTAAGACAAACCATCGTCCAACTGACACACTAGTAATTATCCAATCTGTTTGTAAGTTTGCGTAATATTGCGTTTAACAGATGTGTTGCCTATTGCTTGCTTCAATTCTGATCTTTATTATGTGCACATAACACATCACTCAACAAGATCGTGGGATGACTACTGACGAATCCATATGATTTTTAGATAGTAAACATGAAACTCGCGATTTTTCCTTTGTATGACGAGTATGAGGCGTCACTAAAACATCTGTAACTTTTAAACTAATGGTCGGAATATCATGAAATTTTGAAGTAATTCGTTCAAAGGTTCATATTATCATGAAAGTAGTATTAAGTCGTCAATAGTCATCCCATATCTGCGTGTGATCCTATGAACTTATTGAGTGACGTATTACATATTTCGGCTTAGACATATTTCGTTTTAAATAGTGATTTGAGTTGTTTTTCAAAACTCATTTAGCCGATCTGGTCTGAGCTTAAGTTTAAAGGAGGGATATTTCGAATTGTGATAGCTGAGTGCACTCGTAAAGTTAGATATCTTTTGCACATCTTCGACATTTGAACCTATTCGTGTTATTTGATCATATACAGGAGCCAATCTCCTCTCGTTTTTCGAATACAAAATCTCTTCAATTAGTTATTATGGATACCTTCTTTCAACAGCTTTACGCGACATTTGATTAGGATTAATTCTGTGATAGAGCTTCGGATTTCGGATGAGGATTTACGAAAGTCTCACTTTACAATTTCCAGTCAATGAAATTTCATGGTTGGTAGAGAATTCTTAGAAAGTCGTTCAGAGTTGTGATAGCAAATATCTATTAAATTCAGGAACTTAGAAAATAATACCATGTAGGACGTTACTAGTTGTGACATTAGAGAACTCCTAAGAATCGTTATATCGCATAGGTATTATATAACCATAATAGCGTGAAGAAGGCATAAGAGCTTAAGAGCTTAAAAAAAACCCGATTAACTAGAAGAAAATTGCGAAGAGGGGAAAGGTGAGCCATCTAAGACGCGCTTCGTTACGGAAAAAGTTTTAAGGAAACCAGACGTTGAGAAAGCGTAAAAAGAACCGAAACTTAAGCTTTTATTTTTGTTAGATTCTTATAAAGTTTTTATTCAAAGATAAGGTATTCAAGGGCGCGCTTTATGTTTCTAAAAATAATGAATTAGGCGATGGGTATCAACAGCTTCGACTCAAACTTAAAATACAATCTCTTTATTGAATGTTTCTCTTCATTTGCTTTTCTGGAAAACTAAACAATAATAACAGGAGGTGGTAACAACTAGCATATAAACAAAAAAAAAACGCTAGATGTTAACCGTGCCGCTAAAGCAACAATTTATTTCTGTTCATAGAGTTGTTCTAAAATTGCTGCGTCTTAAAAGACCGAAAGAGATTTAATAGGTGTGAGATTTCTGAAGTTTCAAGTTGTAATTAAAACGTGAGCCGTTTTGTTATTTTACGATGCAGATGCGTTTCATTTAACTGCCCACAGATCATTTGCGTTTCTTTGCCAAAGCCAATATGAAATAAACGAAGGAGGAGGAATAGCAATAGCAAGCAACCAAGCAACCAAGTAAGCAAGCAAGCAAGCAAGCAAGGGGGAGGCTTTTAAAAGACTAAACGCAAAATAACTTTTCAGCGTGTTTGGTAATAAAAACTAAAATGTTGCACTAAAAAAGTGAACGAGTGAACAACAGCAACAACATAAAGATAAATATATTGAAAAAGTTTACAGTCTTGACGTGCCAACATGATGTATTACTACTAGAATAGAATGAACAGAAGAGCCACTCACAAACCATGCTCAGGAAAGCGAACGAAGGAACGAAAAACGACACAGAAAACAAAATCGTAAAAATAATAATAAATAAATTTAAATTTAGTCGTTTGTTTTTGCGTAACATATTCATTTAAAATTACACTTTAAAAAAAGGAATTGCAATCTGTTCTTCCCTACATTGTAGAAGAGGGCTAGATTAAGTGGAGTCTACAATTACCGCCAGCAAAGTATAGTAGCGTCTGGTAGAGTATTTGATTCGACTCTCTCACTTTCTCTTTGCTGTTCTTGCTTTCTATCCGTTGCTGTTACATCAATTTTCCAATTAAATGAAGAGGTTTTTTGCCTTTCGCTGGTAAAGTCGGTGTGTTTTTGAAGGTTTCGGATTTTTACCCAAAAAAAAAAATTAACATTTTTTTTCCATCGGGCATGTTTTCTATTGACAGAAATAGAAAAAGAAGGGGAGCGAGAGAGAGAGAGAGAGAGAGAGGGACATAGAATGAGTAAAAGTAATTTTCAATTTTTATCCGCAATCATTTTATGCACACAAGTACACGTATGTGCGGGACTGGAGAAAGTCTAAATAAATGCGAAATGCTTTTAATGGTACTTGAAAAGCAAAAGCAATTAAATGACGCCCCAAGGACAAATAATATAAACTTACGTACAAGCTGTGTGTGCGTGTGTGTAACTACAGTTCGCCTACACCAATGCATATAACACACGAAATGACAAAATGCAAGAATTTTTCTATTGTTCGAATATATTTTGCAGATAAATTCTAATCCGCACCGAAAACGAAAAACAAAAAAAAAAAAATGTTAATTAATATCTAAACTCAAAGCTGCTGCCAAGACAGAGGCCTAGGACGCGTGTATGTGTACGCTTTAGTATGATTTACGGCCTTTACGTTCATTCATTTTGACAAATTCAAGATTTTGTAAGGATTTAGTTTCGTTTATGCCTTGGGTCACAAAACCGCCATCATCATCAACAACCAGCCAACCAGTCAGTCAGTCAGTGAGAGTATGTATTATTATTATCATCATCATCTGCTGCTGCTGCTGCTGCTGCTGCTTCTGCTGGTGGTGTACGGTCTTTGGCTGCCGCCCGTCTCTGTACTATTGTTTGTTATGATTATTGTAATTGCGATTGCGATTATAGGCAAAAGCGTAAATGTTTGTATGTGTATGTTTGTACATTTCCTGTTATCCTTCTGATTTCCTCCTACAAGCTCTTGCGACTATTCAGACAAATTGTTGTTATTATGCACGCGCATTCTGTGCGCCATTCGTTCTCGTTCGTTCGTTCATTCATTCATTCGCTCACTCACTCAATTCTTTCTTTCCTTTCATTTGTTTTTTTTTTTTTTTTTTGCGTCTTTCTTTTATACGCAACATTAGAATGAGATGCCGGCTGCTCCTGTTGCGCATTGCTGTTTGTTTGGCACAAAAAATAAACACTCATACACAAACATAATTCCTACAAACAATGCTCACATCAAATGCAGCATTTACTGTTACTGACAGTTTTCGCGTGCACTTTAAATTGGAGTTTTTTTCATTTTTCTTTTATTATTATTTTTTTTTTTTTGTTATTTTTTTAAATCGTTCCCTTTTCACTGGGTTTTGTTCTTAAAGGGGAAAAAAAGAACTTTTTTTTTTATTGAAGTGTGTGTGTGTGTATAGCTGACTTGAGTTGGTATCTACCGTTGTTGATTATAAATCCAAAATAATTTGTACTAAAGAAATGGTTCATTGCATGTTAAAGTGTACTTAGATGACATTATAATGTCATAGAGAAATTTGAAAGGTAAACGTTTTAAAAACTTGTTCTCGATTAAAATAAATCTTTTCTAGCATTGCTTACACAATAATGTTCCCTTTGGCAACATCCGCTTAGTTTTCCAAATTAATTCATTATGTAATTGCAAAGCAATCGTTGACACACACCTCTTCTGCTAGCGAAGATGTCGTCTTGATCTCATTTCTTAATATTAGGCAAATAATGGTAAAGCTGAACGATCAACAACTTCACTTTCTTGTAATTACAGAACAAATATTCGGGGTAAAAACATATTGCCGCATATTGCATATAAAGCAATTGCCTCTCCTTTTTTGCTTAAATGGCTCCGGAGGCCATTGTGTTCATATGGTGTGGTACGG
>CCAG010002814.1:0-20528 GCA_001077435.1 Glossina morsitans morsitans
CTTATATATATCGAGAAGGGAAGAATTTTAAAGATAAAAAGAAAATAAATGAGCGAATGGGCGGATAAATGTAGATGAGCTACTCTTACGAAACTCTTACGCAAATGTTGTGGAAAAGGTCTCCCAAACATTTATTCATCATTCTTTTCATTTCAAATCAGTTAGCTTTTTCTTTTTCAATCAACATGATACGATAATTTGTTTTTTTTTTTTTCAAGTAAATATACATTTTTATTTTTTCCAAATAATTTTATTCTTTTTTCCAACCAAACTAATTGTTTTAATAATTTTTTTTTTTAAATAAATTCATAATTTGTTTTTTCAAATAAGTTTGTTCTTCTTCGTGTATATTAATGCGATCTTTTTGTTTTTTTATATAAATTCATAATCGTTCTCTCTTAAAAATTAATTTTTTTTTGGTTTCAAATAAATTAATTTTTTCTATTTACCTTAATTTGAATTTTTTTTTTAAATAAATTCATAAATATGTTTCTCAAATAAATTAATTTTTTATTTTCAAATAAATTACCTTTTTTTCAAAATTAATACAATAATTTATTTTTAAACGAATTCATTATATTTTTTTTTTTGGTTGTCAAATAAACACATTTTTTTCTCAAATGAATGCATAAATTTTTTTCTCAAATAAATTAATTTTTTATTTTCAAATAAATTGATGCAATAATTTTTTTTTTTTATAAACTCATAATTTTTTTTTCAAATATAATCAATTAACTTTTTTTTCAAGTAAGTTTTCATCGAATTTTTTTTTTTTCAAATAAACTAATTTTTTCTCAACTAAATTATTATTTTTTAAAATAAATTCATCATATTTCTTTTCAATTTAAGTTAATTTTTTTTTTCAACTAATTTAAGGCAATAATTTTGTTTTTTAAATAAATTCATAACTTTTTCTTCAAATCAATTAATTTTTTGGTCTTAAATATATTAGTTGTTCTGTTTTTTTTTTAAACAAATTCATCATTATTATTTATTTATTTTTAATATATAAAATATTCTGCTCTTTAGGATATCCGTATAATTTAAGCAATAGGTGAAAGTATTTGGTAAAAATTTTTCTTCTCTTCTCTCATTGCCTCTGAGAATTTGCAAAAAAAGTAACGATTTTGAAATTGAATTTCTAATGAAGCAGAAAATTTAAAGTCTATTATTACCTGAATATATGCCGGTACGTTAAAATATGTACAATTAATTTATAAACAACCATAAACACGAACGAAACGAAAAAAGGCGCACGACACAAATCCCAACAATAAACTGTCAATAATTAAAATTAACTATCATTAATTTATCATATGAACAGCAACTAAAGCAAAAACAAGTACAGCAGCAACAGCAACAGCAATGGCAATAGCAAGAGCAACATCAGCAGCAGTAGTGGCATGGACACGAATGTATGTTTTTACATATTTTTACCAGCTTTAATTAATAAATTTTAAATCTTGTATATCCACAACAAATATACATATACATATATATATAAATATATATATATATATATATATATATATATATATATATATATATACATAAAACTTAATGGTGAAACATATAAACGAACAAACAAACAATACCAAATAACAACAAAAACAACAGTTATATAATAATAATTTATATAAACATGTTTTTTTTTTTTATTTTTCCTTCTTTTTTTATTTAGTTTTTTGTTTTTGTAGTTATTTTTCCATAAAAGCTTTAAAACAACTGCAGCGTAGAGTTAATTTGTCGTATTAACAAAAGATCATCTGTGCGTGAGTGTGTAAAGTATAAATATGTGTTTGTAAATTTTTGTAAGCGGTTTCTGTATATTAAATTGATAGTCAGCAAACATCTGAGTCAACAACATCAACAGCATAATGCTACAAAAAAAAAAAAAAAAAAAAGAATAAATAAATAAATAAAAATAAAATGAAAACAAAAATAAATAAAAAAAAAAAAAAAAATAAACGAAAAAAAAGAAGAGACAGAAAAATAAAAAAAAAAAACAAAGGAATATACTGTCAACCTTATAATAAAGGATATTAAATATAAATAAAGGATATATGCTTATATATACCCAGATCCGCACACACAAACAGACGCATACAGACACACAAAAACGTCCAAACTTAATGTTAATTTTTCATATACCGTTGTAAACCAAGCCACAGTAGCAAAATCCGCTTGTGTTGCGTATTTCTTTTTTTTTGTTTTTCTTGTTTTTCCTTTTTGTAAATAACAAAAAACAAAAAACAAAAAAAAAGAAGAATTTAATGTGAAAATATCAAGACAACCAATACGTATAAATTATGATGCATTATGCGTTGTTCGTATGGCAGCTGCTGGCGAAAGCCTACATTCATACGAGTATGCAGAAGAGCATTAATTTTTGTATACAATCAATAAGAATTACAAGTTGTTTAAATGCAGCATTAACAACGGCGGCAACCGAGCCTTGCGGTTAACAATGAAAAACGCCCATCATCACTACTCCACCATTTACGTATAGTGTAAGTGTAAGCAGTTAATGTAAGTCCGTATGTGTTTTCGGGTATACGAGTACGGTGAGGCAATGTTATTACAATGGTTAATGTGACTGGTTATTTGTGGCTGCCATCTATAAATACACGTATATGAAATTGTGAGTGTGTGCCTTTTTTAAACATCAAAATTGTTGATGATGTTAAGTTGAACTGTTGCTGTTGCTGTGCGCTGATGATGTTGCCTGCTAATGACTTAATAAATCATCGTTCACGCCAATTGTGCCAAATCAATGAAAGCTTCATACATACAGATATAACGTTCACGTCTATACATATCTACATATGTGAATATATATATATATATATATAAACATATACACATACACACACACATACACGCTCACGTATAGTGATATATTTACATATAGTCGTTCTCTTGTTTTTTTCGTGTTGTTACTCGGCAACCCAACAGTATATCCCATCATGAAAACCAAGCGCAACCAATCAACCAACCAATCAACCAAGCATGCAGCCTTAGAGCTCCTATATATATATATATATATATATATATATATATAACGTTGCTTATCTGTCTATCTGTCGGTCTGTTTGCCAATCTGCAACAATACGATGCAGATGATGGTACATCGTAGGTTCTATAGCCACAATTTTTACGTGCGCATATATGTAGACGCGTGCTATAAATCGGCACCGAAAACATAATTCAATAAAAATCCGCAAATTCCTTTAATCCTTCATATTCATTAAAAAGTTCCCAAAAAACATACTGCACTACCACAAAACCATACATATCTACGTACAATGCACACGTTCATCAATCTACATTCACACACACACACACACACCCATACACACGTAAAATAAGACAGAGAGAGAGGAAGAGACAAAAAGAGAGATGAAAGAGAGAGAGAAAGAGAGACACACGCACATGCATCTTATACCATCACTATGAAAACCACTTAAAAGAGTATATCACAGATTGTGCACTCGAAACTCTATCTCTTTCTCTCTCTTACGTTTCATAATAAACTAAAAGGATTTCTTTTAGCACTGCATACAATATTTATGCATTGTGTTGGTTAGTTTATTAATGAACATGTTAATAACCATCATCACACCATTACCAATACAATATTGTACAGCACCTGGCTTTGCTTCCTTTGCTGCATGCACCTGCAGCGATTCTTTTAAGCATTTATTGTTGTTATTATGTTGTGCATTGCCATTCATTTATTGCTACGTTCTAAAGTAAGCCATCAGCTCTTGTCAATACGTTTCGCATATATAATGATCGTTATAAAATTTTATTTCCATTTAATTTACTGCTTAAAGGATTCAGGCATTGTTCTTGTTATTTTTTATTGCAAATCCGATATAAAAATAATGCTCTCAAATAGTTTTAATTTTTATATTCGTATCCTTTTTTTGCATACTTTTACAATGTAAACAACACAACGTTCCTTCATTACGTTACGAAAGAAATTTATGTTGTTGGTCAATCAATTTTCACATTACAAAGATTACAACAACAACACTAACATGGGTAAATAATATTAATTAAATTAGTTGTGTGGTTAACATCAGCGGTGTGTGATTTTTATCGGTGCATAGGTATACAATTATTATTATTTTTTTATTTTTTTTTTTGGATACTGGCAAAATAAATATCACTTAATGAGATAGTACAAAGTTGTTCTATAGCTCAGTGGCTAGATAAGCAACTATTTTATTTTTTATTTTTATGTTTTTTATTTATTTTTTTTTTATAATAATTGTAAATCTAAAAGTAGGCAACGGTTTATGTAGCAAACAAAAACCTGAAAGTAGATGACTTTTTTATCATAACTATAAGCCCAAAAGTAAGCAACGTTTTTTTTTTTTTTGTAGCAAACAAAAACCTAGAAGCAGAAAACTTTTTTTATAATAATCAATACAACCTCCAAAACGAAGCAAAGTTTTATATAATAAAAATAACACTAGACATGGACAAGGTTTTTTTTTGCAAGAAACATAAATTTAAAATAATTTAAATGCAATATATTCATGGTATACGATATAAGTCTATACGCAATTTTAGAGAATTTTGCAGAGGCACTTGTGATGCACTACGAAGATCTCGTATAAAGCGTAGTAACCATTGGTTTTTGGACTTTCCAGTGGTGTTATAATCTTGCGAATTTATATGGAAAATTTATTCCCGTATTAAACTCAAGTGTTCACATTCGCTGGCCTTAATTTACAATTTACTGGGCTGAAGAACGTCGTACTCAAAGTCTTTCACTGTTAATAGTGTGCTAGTGTTGACTTCAAAGAAAGTAACGTTAGAAACTAAGCCAAAGAATGCATCGTCCGATTCAATTTTATTGAAGAGCTCTAAAGCTTGCGTTGAATTTAACGAATTCTTTTGTTGCTATGCTTTATTGTAGCTTAGTTCTCATGTTGTTTTCCCGCGTTCAGAAGATAATTTAGAGAAGAGCTTACTCTAATTTAAACGAAAGGCTATCCGTTTCACGAGGGCTTTAGAAAGCTGTAAAAAGTCTTCTTTAAAAAATATTTTCAATGGATTAACGATCGTTGCGATACTGCTTTACTGCTTTCTATGCTACTGCGAAATTCAAAGACTAAGCGGCAGTCTAAGACATGTATATATCTTCGATAGAATCTTTAAGTGTTCTACGAGTCAAAGCAATATTTCTACAAAATGGCAATTATTTCAAGGATTATTATCGATTGTCATTTGTTTATATTTTTGATTATTTATTAGTAAGTAAAAATAAAAAGATCTTCATATCGCAAAATATTTAACTTACCTTTATTTTAACGAAGATCTTACAACGATTCGAGGAGAAAAAGTAAAAATTTGTACAAAAAAAAATTTTAAAGAAAATTATAGCTAATGTTGAGCAGAAATAAGCACAGGTGAGAAAAATAATCCAAAATATAATAGGTATGGAGGTAGGAGGAGAGCTTATGCAGACACAAGCTGCACTACAATTGAAATGGGTGGAGCCAAGCAATAGTAGCTGAGATGAGAAACGTAACGTTTAAGTAGAAATCACATATAATTGTATTCGCAGACATAAGTTAAATAACACAATTTTTTTTTATTTTTTTTATCATAACCACGCAAGAATTTTCAAATATTATATGAAAAAAAAAAATGGAAAAATTGTAAAAAATATTTTAACAAAGTTTTGTTTGGAAATTTACAAAAAAAAAAAATATATTTAATCTGCTTATGCAACGCTTTATTGTGCGGCGAGGCAAAATGGCCGGAAAATTGTATTAGAATGGCTAGGGTCCATTTTCCATTCGAAATTTTGAGATGAATTCTTTTAATATTCAAGTTATAATTACAGATATTGAGTGATTTATAGTAAAAATATATCGAGAGAACATTTCCATTTATCTCAAGGAAACATTTGTAATTACTGTGCTTCCATCTCTTCAATCGTTCCGTAATTACAATCGAAGCCATTCATCGGCATCTTGCAAAAATTTTTGCAATATTTTCACCACCAGTCCGAGAGAAAAAGAGAAAGAAACTGAAGAACTTGACTAATTAACAAAAAAAAAAAATTTTTGCAATATTTTCACCACCAGTCCGAGAGAAAAAGAGAAAGAAACTGAAGAACTTGACTAATTAACAAGAAATTTTTCGCTTATATGTCACAGGATGTTTTCATGATAATGATACGGATCCTAAGAATAATGAATAAATTTACTTTACTGTACTCTCAGCTTTGGGCGTGGAGTAAGGACAGTTAAAAATTATTTAAACATTTCACAACTGGAACGCTGCCCAAAATTTTTAAAGTGAAAGTGCTTTTATGGTTTATAGCCTTTTTATGGTCTATGTCATCTTGTGTGGACGAAATTTATTACTTCATTTCATCAGAAAAATCAAGAGGTCAATTAATATGAGAGCTTTTGATGTGTAATACAAGTTTTAGGCAAAATAAAAGTACGAAAACTTGTACTCTCTCTCACTGTACGTCAGCAGAAAAGCGATCGAAGCATTTTTGAAAATGTGATTGAAAATGTAGTGAACGTCGTATCGGAAAGAGTGTAAACCAAGTGGCAGCTTTCTTCTATAGCTGCGTTTTCCTCACCTGCGTTTCGGCGCAAGGGCTTGCAAGTAGGCACATCAACGTCCAACCGAAATGTGAGAAAATTATATGTTCTATCGATTTCGAAGGCCTACGGTGCCGAGTGAAGAGATTTATTAGTTAATTTGCTAACTGCCGAAATGACTTAGCTCTACTACAACATATATGAAACATCACAAATTCAAAAATTAACTTGAGAAAGGCGGTTTGCTGATCAGTCGCCGCTATGTTCGGAAAAAAAATGGGATCGTTCAAGTTAACGTATTGAGCACACCATAATAACATTTATTATTAATCTTTATATTATCAAGACAACGCAAGTAGAAAGACTACAGTAGGCCTTGATTCACCATAAAATATCTGACACCATCTCAAAGTTATTTATACAATGACTTTTCAAAATGTATCGCCATATGGAGAGTGGTCGGAAAAGTGGGCCAATCTGGGCGATTTTAAACAGCGTTCGCGCTAGTGTGACCAATTTCATCATGACATTTCCAAATTGTGGCCTGTAAGTTGAAAACTAGGAAGCAAGGTGGACAGACGGACAGACAAGCTAAACGCTATAATAAATAGTGAGTCTATCTCAACTCTTTCTCGATGTTGCATACATTCGCACAAATTTAATACACCCTTGTTCTGTAGACTGTGGTGTAGGGTATAAGAATTTAAAAATAAAAGCCACTTCAACCTTGAATATATATATATTTGCCATTTAAAGTGTGTGTATGTAGCAAACGCTGAATATTAATCGATTCAATAAAGAATACCGATTTATTCATACGATGCGCCAATCGTACATTTTAACGTATATATCGAATATATATCGAATCATATTTTCCCACAATTGGGTAGCGATTTGTTGACTATTTTCTTACTCCGTTTTATTGATGTAAGACTTCCTGGCAATTACGGGAAAAATTGTGATAATAGCACAAAAAGGGAAATAATTATTTTATGAGAGTGTTAGGGAAATTTTCGAAACGTAGTGTGTGCTGGTGGAAAACTTTTTGGGAAGATAATAGTAATTAATGAAAACCAAGCACACACGGATTTCTATTATTGTTATTAGTTTACCCAGAGAAATGAATTTTAAGACTAACGTCTTAAAGCATTAGTATCTACGACTATCGCCTTCATTGCAAACTCTACCGCACTTGAGATTTGAAGCCACTACCATTGACTTGTTAGTCGAGATGGTGTGCCTTAAAGGGTTCTTTCATCAGATTGGAAGAAATTACTGTAAGTGCATAAAAACCAAACTTGTAAACAATATTTACTTGCTTCAAGGGGCAAATATTTCGCCGGTATTTGAAATATTCTTTCATTTCATGGGCATGAGTGCGCGACCGCAGAGTCTGAGCTCGCGTACGGGTTCAAATCTCAATGCGAAATACCTTTGGCTATAGCTATAGTGAATGCTCAGTCGGTGAAGGCAGTAGACTTATCGATTGCGCACACAACCACCACCGACCTACGTGGCATTACACGAATAAGTAGAATCCGTTGAGTGATTGGTTATATAACAAAAAAAAAAATAAATTATCATGTTAAGGACTGAATTTGTTTCCTAACATTACCTTTAAAAGGTAATCGTCGACGCGACGCTTATGTGAGGCATATTCTGAGTTGCGATTTATACTGTATCTCGTCATCGAAATGGTGATACGACTTGAAGTTCTTTAAGTGTAACAAAACAACACTTGCACTTAATCTACTTAAAAATATGACAATCACTTATATGAAAATTTTCTCTTACCTGGCTTTGTAAAGTCAAGATAATGTAGCGATAAAAACGAAAGAGAGAAATCAAAGAAATAGACTTTGATTACGGGTTTGTTGTTTTTGCTTTCTATTAGATATGAAAGATATTTATACGTAATTTTAATTAAAAAAGTTCTTCCAAAACTACTACTACTACTACTACTACTACTACTACTACTCCTACTACTACTACCACTATTATCTACACGTGTCCTCATTTCGTCGCAGTGGTTCGCTGCCCGTCTAAACCTTTCGCAAAGATGCATTGCTTATCATTGATAGCTTTTCAGTAACATATTTGTATGTCATTTATTTTTTATTTATTTATTTTTTTTCGCATATTTGTTTTTTAATCTTATTATTTTGTGGCCACAAAATTTCAACCCGAAAATACGCATAGTCACTTCATGGAAACCACATGTGAACCAGAGTGACAAACAAGACCCCATACACGAGATGTTGTTATGAAATGAACGGGTAAAGAGACAGAAACCAAATAACCGAAAAAACGAAAAACGGAAAAGAAAAAAAAGAAAAAAAAAAAATAATAAAACACGTAACCGAAAAAATGCCCTCAATGAAAACCTACCAAAGAAAGCAAAAAAAAAAAATAAATAAAAATAATAGCGAAAGCAACAAAAAATCCTTAAAAGAAAACGACAAACTCATGATTTTTTATTGCATTTTTTCCGCTCCCATCAAAGAACAATGCACCAGAGTTGTACAATCGAAACCAGAGTATGATGCATTGTGTAAGTGTGAGTGCGGTGTGTATTTCAATGCATATTAAGATGACCATCAAAAACTGGCCACATTTACAAGCCGGATAACAGCAGCTTGCAGTCGTTGAGGCTGCTGCTTGATTGTTCACCACTGCAACCATTGCCATTTTTGTCTGTTGCTATCGCCGGTATTGTTGTTTTCATTTTATTTCCCAGCCGAAATAACCGAAAAATCAAAGAAAACCCATGGATGCAAACAAGGCCGTAATGGAATGGATTAAACAGAGAAAAAAAAAAGCAAGCGGGAAAAAAATTTTCAGAAAACAATAACAACAACAATAATATGTGAAACGAATTATACCTCTGATTCTCGCGATTTGTACGACGACGAGGTTAGCGTATATGCGTATACGTATAATGATGATGACGGCGACGATGGTGATGGTGATGGTAATGGTGATGTGGACGCTGATGGTGACGGTGATGTTGAGGGTGAACAAGGACATTTGTGGTTCAAAAAGGTTAAACGGAAGTTGCCAGCGCAGGAAGTTTACATACATACCAACAATACAACCAAACATTCATTCTCGGCGATTCCATTCATTGCTCATTACCCCCTCTGTCGCGGTGCGTCTTCGAAATGCATCGATTCCTTTTATTCTTTTTACATCACCATCGGCATCATGATAAAATTCTTATTTGTATTTTTCATTTTTCCCGACATATGTGTGTTAAATGGTAGATTTTTTATTGATTTTTTTTCTTTTTTTTATATATAAATTTTCATGCCCAGCATTGTTCGATATGGTGTGTTAATGCATTTTTCACAAGTCTGTTGTTGACTTTTGTGTGTATGGAGTGCGCTCGATGACATGCATTATATGTGTGCTACGATAATGGTCGCGCTACAGGTCTATATACATAGACATATATATATATATATATATATGTATATATATGGATCAACGCGGAAACCCGTGCAACTGGACCAAACGCATTTCCTTATCGGCCGCAACATATATGATTGCCAGGATTTACATGAGAGGCTGCAAAGCATGAGTGCGTATTTAAGTTTTATTTCTCATTTGCCAGTAGGCCGCTTAACCCCTTTCACGTCTGCAATTGATAATTGTATCGGTAATGGAACCGATGTCTCTATGCTGTTGCTGTTGCTGTTGCTGTTGCTGTTGCTGTTGATGATGATGAGCTGATGAACATTAACGTGATGATGAAGCAACAACTTTTGTGGTTCATGACAACCCCAAAAGTGTTGTTGTTACTTTTTTGTTTCATTTCGTTTTTCTTTTTCCTTTTTTTTAGCAATTCATTTTCTCCATCTCTCTCGCGCATACGAAACGTATAATGCGTTCATTTTATTGTTGCTTTCATTACACAGGGTTTTTCCGTTTTTCTTTTTTAGTTTTTTATTTTATTTGTAAATTTATTCATATGCATATGTACGCGCGCGGGCATATGTGTGTGCGTGCGTGCGTGTGTGCGTGTGTGCGTGTATGCATTACATTACAACATCACCGTTGTTGTTATTCAAGTTGTTTTGCTGTTGTTGTCGTTTATTGTTGTTTTTATTTTTGTTGTACATTTTCGCATACTTAACCACATTCGGTTGCTGATTTTTGGTTTTGCCATATTTTCCACTGTTTTCCTTTAACATAGTGCAACTACTACTGGCTCTTGCTATTGTTGTTACAATTGTTATCGTTTATTTATTTTTGTGTATGCCATGTTTTTTCCTCATTTATTAACATATGCATCGCGTTTTTCTTTCTTTCTTTTCTTTTATTCATATACCGCGTATGCATGCAAGGGAACGCATACAAATTAATATGTGTGTAAAATGCATAAATTTGTTGGTTTGTCTTATTTCGTGCTTCTGGGCTACCTATCCCCTGTGTCGCTGTTCTCGCAGTCGTAACGCTTATCTCGCTGACATTTTAAATAGGCTCGAGAGTCTCCGCAGAGTGCTTTTCCTTTGGTAATGCATTTAATGAAGAAGATGTTATAATGATTTTTAAGTAATTTTTACTCTTAACAAATATTACGTATACGCCATCAGTTACGATTAAAAGTTTGCTTTTTTAAGTGAAACGCAATTTGTTTTTTTTTTTCGTTTCTTTTCTTTTCAACTCTTGTCAATTTTAAGTAAATAATTGACAACAATTTTAATGCATTTACACCGAGGAATTGATATTTATTTAGTCGCCATTATTTCTACAAACTCCCGCGATCATTTCGTTTTCTTTATTGGCCAAGATATACGACTCGATGAGGAAGAAGGCGTTAAAATTGTACCCAAAGTGTTACAATATATTTTCCTTTCAAGGATGTGTTTTGCTTATAATGTGGAGGACGAAGTTCGGAGTCGACCCGCATTGTTCAGCTGAAGTTAGCGTGCCGATCCCAGAGGCTCGCAGTGGGCCATTCCACTCATTTGCATTCGAATGTTAGTCGATCTTAAGCTCGTCGAATCAATAAAAAGGCATAAACCTTCACGAACAGTTATAATAACTGAACTGACAGTTCCTCTGTCAAGTCACTTAAAGCTATTCCTTTATAATCATATACTCATGCGGTCTTTTTCACTTCTATATTCTACTTCTTTCATGTTTTTTTGCTACGCGGTCTTAGTAATTGCCATTCTTTTATCTCCCTTATGTTCTTGTGGTCAAACGGTCTTCCACACCTAGCACAGATATCACAAAGTAAGAACAAAAGTAAGAAAGTAAGTAAGAAGAACGTTTGTCTATTCTATTTGGTTTACTTACTTCGAACTCACTTCTAGCACCCGCGGCACCTTATAATTCAATATATATCTGACCCACGTCAGCCTTAATCGAAGAAAGAGGATAACGGAAACAATATTTTTCCACTTTCTGGCATTCTGATCGATGTTGCTAACCAATTATAATTATATACGAAAACAGCTGAAAGGATTTCGAATGCGATACACCGGCGTTTTATTTTTCCACGCCTACGACACCTAAACATTTATATAAGAACTTATAACTTAGTAGGCGACAAAAACGAAGCAATGACTTTGATTCTCACAATATTAAGTTATGGCTAGAACGGAAGTAGTGCAGTCTTTTAAATTGTTCGTCCCCTCTTCAAGAATGCACGAAAGTACGAATGGGATATATATACTTTCCCGTTTAAGTCAATTTCCAAAGTGCTCCGAATTGAGAATACAATTATGCAGAAGATTTGGAAAAAAAGCACAAGCATTTAAAACGTGATTGAAAGCTTGAAGGCGCAAACGAGGCCGATGTAAAATTTCGTGCAAATATCTACGAGGGCCGTTTAAAAGTTCAAATCTCATAAAAGGTTTTTTTCCTAAAGACATAGATATGTTTGACTAGCCATTCACGAGCTATCTACTGTATATGAATGCACAGCGACGGTCAGGAAATATTGTAGATAGAGGTGGAGTTAACAAGGAGTAGCGTGTGTGTGAGTACATTCGACTTGGGAAAATGAAAACATCTCGAGTACCGGATTATTACAAGAATTTTTTCTTTGAATATCTAACGTAGAAGATGGACAAATAGAGTGGCCGGACATAGATGACTCGAGGCAAAGGTTTTCGAAACTTAAATAATTTTTTGCCGGAAGATGAAGAAGTCTTGCAGCAATCACTTCTTAGATGAAGATCACTCCCAATACTTTATATAAAAATTAACTCGCTTTTAAAAATTCTAATCTTCGTTCCTTAGTCATTGGAAAATTTCTCTACAATTTTTTATTATTTTAGTTATCTTCATTTGACGATATCTGGAGCAAACAAATCTTTCCTATAATAGTTCTAAAAATAATTTGACTTAAATTCACGAATTCTAAATTGATTCGTGCTGAGGTGAAGATCGCGACTCATTTATACGCTCATTATCGAAAACTTTTAGCGGAGAAATCGCAAAAAGGTCTGCGTACGAAGCAGAAGAACTAATTTGATGAGTAGCTTCCATCGTCCACAGCTGTTGGAAGCGGATATGTAGAGCGATTCAATTACATAAAATGAATAAAAATATTTATGTGAGAAGGAAATCTATGAAAACATGATGAAAGTGTTATGACACCATGCTTCTTCCCATCGTAGAAGCTTTTTAGATGAAAATGCATTATTACTGAAGAAATCGTTAATGAAGGACCAGGATACGGTAAAGGTACGGTAACTGAAGCTAATCTAATCGAGGCCTTAGGTAGGTCACGCGCTCTAATACATAAGATTTGAACTAATTTTTTCGACACGATAAAGCTACAGAAATGATAAATTGGATTTTTCTCATCGAATTGTGGGTAGAGGGCAAAGGGTTATAAAGGAATTTCGTTAGTTGACTACATATAAATAGTCAAGAAAAGGAGAAGAGAATATTATTGCAGCAGAATATTGGAGCAGTTAAATGAGAAAAGGTTCGGCTTGCACAGAAAAGAAATGATTATTTTTTATCGGGGCAAGGTAAAGACGTCTTAGCGTCGGCCAAATTAAAGGCATTGAGTGACGAAGTACTGGAAGACTTAACTTTATCACTAACTCTGGCTTCGTCAGAGTTCCGTGCTGATTGCAAACCTCGAAAGATTCCAACGTGGCATGTGTTTCACTTGTTCACAATGATGGAGTAATAGCGACGCGGAGAGACATTTTGCAAAATTATTTCAATAATGGAATCAGCGAATGAAGAGATCGCTTAAGGAAAGTTATACTGAGTAATAAAAGTAATTTTAATTACATTTTTGGACTGTTGCGTTAACAGACCGTAAATATATTAATGTAATGTGTGTAAATAAAGAAATGGCTTTGTCAAAATTGTGATTACACTCATTGCGGCAAGACACTGCGGCAGTGTACTTAAGTTGATATAAAAAATAATTTGTAGTCTCACTTTGACATGGTCGTCCATCTGTCTGCCTATTTATATCTTCGTCGCAAAGTTGCTTGAAGTTATCAAAGTCCGTAAAAGTATTGTTAAAACTTGTTCACTTGTACACATCGATCTCCAAACCCTCTATATCCGTATATGAGTGGAATATGTTTAGAATAATTACATGATGGAAGCTAACCATTTTAAAAGTTTTTCATCTCGACACAAAGGGAATATTGGTCTGGAATTCAATGAAAATATTTATCGAAACAAGAGATGAGAAAACAATCCATACGATATAACCAGTAATCGGTTTGTTTAATCACTATCTACGACTGATTCCCGTATTATGCAATTGCTTGTGTTGCTTCTGTCAATGGCGTTGTTCTGCAAACTCAATATCGCTTAAACGAGCGCAAGTGAAAAGAAATAAAAATTGCTCTCTATTTAAAGGCAAAGGCATGCGAATGGAATGAAGCCTTTGTTCTATGCTTTCTTCAACATCAAGTATTAACGAAAATGTTGATAAAATAAGAAAACTTGGAGCATGGAAATCTCGATTTGAAAATACGGACACATGCGTGACATGAAATGGATTGTAGCGCTACTTGTAGTGCATGGACTTGCTGAAATGAGTTACGGAACGTAGTATCTATTTAATATATTTTCTTATTCTGCTTTGTGACTGCCTGAACTCTTCCTCGATTAAATGAATCGCATTCGGACTAACTGATCGCTTGGACATGCTGAAGTCAGCTACGGAACGTAGCATCTATTTAATATATTTCTTTATTGAAACTACTATCTCTCTAAAATGGAAACGTTAGGCTATGTTGTTAGTCCCCAATATTTACCCTTTTTGTCGAGGAATTTATTGCATTAGTCAGGTGAAGAAAGTAATTTTGAAGGGTTGCTTTAAGGAGCATTTGCTAAAGTGTGACTCCTGCACGTGAAGGCGTTCTCGTTAAGCGTTGCAAAGCATTACATGAGTATGTACGTATGTTATCCCGTTAAAAATGCGCTTATATTCGGATATATTCAGGGCAAGTGTTCTACAGAGATAAAATAGATTCGTTTACCAAATAAGTCTTTGAACAGCACTACATGGCTTTCTTAGAGTTCTTATCCATTCGTCCTGGAATTACCTGTATACCGCACAATACACAATCGCGATTCGTCGTTTTTTAACCATACTGCCATACTGACTTTGGAATAACCTACCAAGAGCAATCCTTCCTACCGTACCTGATGTATGCATTTTCACGTCCAATATGCACAAACATTACATCCTTTCGCCATCCCTATCTTTCTATAACGTTTGCTGATCAACACCGTATCCGCATATGCTTAGGGAATATCCCCTGAAAACAAAAAGGCTATGCACAGAATTAGTTTAGTTTAATGTGGGACCTTGAATAAGTTTAGTTGTTGGACAAAAAAACATAATTTCAAAAGGGGATATGTTCGCTTTTTCTGATTAATTCCAATGTGCTGTTGAATTACAAGGGCTGCACTGCGGAAATGTAAACAATGCTGATGTTGACTAGCCGGACCAGCAAAAAGAAAGACTATAAAGCCGAAGACACTCAGCATATATGGCTTCCCGTACTGCAGATATAGTATAGCGTATTATGCGCACGCATTTGTAGCAATAAGAACGGATGTGATTGCAGTGAAAACCGATCTCAAAATTGCACTTTCGCCAGTGATTACATATGCTATCAAAATAATGAGGAAGATGTGTAATTACCGATGGACAGATGGATGGATACATGGATGGATGGATGGATGGATGGAGAACACTTTAAATAAAATATGCGTTACCATCCTCTTGAAACAATCACGTTCGGAATTCGTTACTATTCACCTCATAAATATGATTTTACAGTGACATTATTATTGCTTATGATATAAAGAGAAGTTGTACTAAAATGCTGTAAGATCACGTACGCATACCTGTTGGCGTAAAGATATCCAAGATAATGATGGATGGCTATTAAAACTATTTGGACGCAAGCATATTAAGATTCTTGATGCAAACTATCAATATATTCTTCAAGTCTTACCGTTCTCAGATAACTAGATAGGTATAAAAAATAAATGAAATACTTCTCGTATTTGTAGAGACTACGGCAATGATATTTTATATAAATTTCATGTTGTGCAAAAAAGAGTTCTGAGTTAAAAAGGAATTTTTTTTTTTTAAATTCTTTTTAAAATTAAAGGATGTTATAAAAATTTTATATGAAAATAAATAACCTTTAGAATTTATTTTTAGAGAATATTTTCTATGTAAAAATGTATTTAAAGCATAAATAAATTTCTTATTTTAAAAGCAGAGTTTATGCATTACTTTTTTTATACGAATTATCAAAGAATGATGGTAAACTAATATTGATATTTCATATGCAAACAAGCGGAAAACAAGTAGGAAAAATTCGCTAACATTCCTAAATCGTATAACAGTGTCCATCCGTCTGTCTATACATTCACGTATTCAACTGACTTTAGTTTATTAAAATTAATAAATTAACTTAAGATAGTGGAAAAGTCAAGTTCTAATCTGTGATTGTGCGTAATACACAAGATGATGACAAGATGACCATGGAACATGGAAAACAAGAGTAAAATATTTTCATTTCAAATTATACAAGTCTTAGTAGAGAGTGATTTTAAATTCAATACAACTGTTTCAACATTAGATCGTGTTGTGTAGTCGCTTTGTAAGAAAGGCAGGGATTTGCGGAAATTTATTTGGGCCGCAGGTATCCGCAATTCGTCTCGAGCTAAATGAAAATGAAGGTTTTACTTGTTAAATACTTTTATGTATAAGTACTTGGGTTTATATGTGTGTACACACACTTACGTGTGAATGAAAAGTTTCAGAGAAAAAGATTTTCTGTAAGATATTTGAAAACAAATCAATTTTATAAAACCATAAACATAACCTTAAAGAAAACCAGGATGATGGTAAAAGTCACAACAAATCAATTGTTTTATCACAACTGTATATATAAATGCACACACACACACACACACCAATACAAACACACATAAATGCTTGTGCTTATGTACACTTATGCATCAGTTTAGAGAAAGAGGGGGGCGGAAAGAAAATGAAATAAAAAATTTTGAGTTTATAAAAATTATTTATAATAAATATGTATAAAAAAATGCATATGCATGTATGTGAAGGTGAATGATAAGACAAAGAAAGAATAAAATACCTAAAAAATCAACAACAACACCTCTATATATAACAATTTCAAGCACTTCTCTATATGTACATGGCCTACCAATATTATTTCACACAACTTCAATACCACAAAACGTGGTTAGTTGTTGGTAATAACTGAAAATCTGCACTTTGCCACAAAAGGCAACATTTTTGGGCATATTACCAAAAACAATAAACAAATACAATGCACATACCAACACACATGTACACACACACACACACACACACACACACACACGAACACGAACACTAATAAATAAAGACATGCATTATACATCTGTTACTTCTGTCTGTCAATTTATAAGAAACCTATTTATGGACTACAAACAAAATAAGGAAATTGTAGTAGGACTAGAAAAAGAAAACGAAAAAAAAAAAAAATCAGAAACAAACTAAAAGTCGCAAAGAAAAACAATTCAGTCGAAATAAATTAAAAATTATTTCCATAACTATCGATCATTCAACACTCATGTATATACGTAAAAGTTTCTCTCTATCGAATAGAAAGACAAAATTTCAACATTATTTTCAAATTCCCGTATATTCGTCCTGCAGTCACTTAGTTAGTTAAATGTGCATTGAAATATGAAAGGAAGAAAAAAAAAAAAAAATAACAGGAAAGAAAAGAAGAGTTGAGTGAAAGTCGAAAACCAATACAGTCACAGTTAAACCGGTGCTTGCATATTTGCAGAATGCAGTTTTGTTTGAGAACCGAAGAGCATTCCCACTTTTATTAAGAGAGTAATTTGTGCATGCTTGCTTGCGTCCGTTGGGAAAGCATGTATGTGTGTGTGCGTGCTGTGCGTGTATGCACGGCTGTATCATGAGTATCTCGTCACAATAAAAGCAAAAGAGTAAGACAGCAAGAGCGAAAAGAGCGTAAGCATATCTATTCTATTGGAGAGCTTAAGAGAACATTTACAAATGTATTCCTTTTCATCAAACAAATAATGCGATAGCTAATCATACTTATGAATCTATATATATATATATATATATATATGTATGATTTATAGTTGTATGCAAGAAGATCGTGCATATGTAACGGTATTTTCAAAATCATTCCATCGTCAGCGAGTCGGAAAATTTTGTGCAGATTTTTCAACCACTCCTCACTATACCCAAAATCATAATCATTACCAGCACAATGATTGGGAGCTACATTATATAAAAACAACACTTGCGCTCTGCTCAACTCAATCGCATGCACACAATCAGACACACTAACATACATGTAATATTTGTTCATTGCTATTCTGTTAATTGAGTGTTTCTTCGCCCATATACTGCGTACAAATATTTATATGCTTTTGTTTATGTGCAAGTATTCGTATGTATGAATGTATACGTTTCCTATATGGTACGTGTTGTTGGCGCTGGCTCATGGGCTGACTAGCTGGTTGGTTGGCTACTATAACTTTAGCGCTTGAAATACGTAAAAAACCAAAACGCAACCAAATAAAATCAACACAAACTTTCCACACATCATCACTGACGCACACAACTCATATACGTATTATAACTCTCTTGTGCAATCAATCTCGCCGCATTGTGTTTTCATTATTGAAAAATTAAACAAAAAAAAAAAAAAAAAAAAAAAAAAAAAGAAGAAAACAAAAGCAAAACAAAAAAAAAAAAAAAAGAAATATTAAAAGAAAATTAATACAACACAAACAAACACACACACACACACACATGTATATATATATATATAAATACGCGTATTATATTGTATTGTATATGTGTGTGTGAACGCGTACAAATATCGCTCTACACATATGTAACAAACAAATTTTTAAACAAACAGTTAACCAAACATTTGAGGATTTCTCCAAACATAGCGCAGTAGTGAATGTGTCTCGTTTCGTGTATTGAAAGACGTTGTCCGTCAAAAAGCGAAAATAAAAAATTAAAAATAAAAACAAACTAGAAAACGTAAATATATTCACTTTGTATCCCAATCCTAAACCCAACGTATGTGGCCACAGGTTAGTGGTTGACAAGTAATAATAATAATACCGTCTGTGTGTTGAGTGTAACAGCGGATTTCACTTCTTTGTCAGTTGTGGCGATAAAAAGAATGTTGTGCGATTACGTTTATAAATGATTTAAAACAATAAAAATAAAAAAAAAAAAGGAAACAAGATTCAAATACAGTTAACAGTAATTTTTTAATTATGTTCATATGTATATATATATATATATGTATATGTATATATGCAGGGAACTTGTTGAAATGTCATTGTTTTTTTTTTTTTTTTTTTTTTGTTTTAGAAAACAACATCGCCTATAACTCGTAAGTAAGTGAGGAAAAGGTTTTGAAATTTCCGATATTATTTTTTCGTGGTCCGTGATTCATGCTCCCAAATATATGGGCGGATCATGTAAAAAATTTCATTTACTTCTTTGAGAATGCCATCCTACAGGATAACACCAAATCTGACCCCCAGTCTCCTACGCTGATCGAGAATATTTTGTTATTTTTCGGATTCTCTGATGCGTACGTCTGGGTGTTTGAAATGATTGCATAAAACCCTGGTCCATCTATTGTGAGAACTTGGTGAAAAATTCTGTTTAGCACTTAGTGCAAAGACTACTTATATATGAGATATGGAATATTTAAGAAATAAATGCCCACTGCGTGTCAAAATTTTCAAACGTTCCTAAAAAAATTGATAGGAAGCGATGGGTAATAGCTTTTGTTGAATATCTTTTCCGATAGTTACCTAAGGTAACTTCAAAATAAATCAATGTTCACCAAATCAAGATCATCGAATTTCGGCGATTAATTCATACCATCTCGTTGCGAATCAATGCGGCTATCGAAATGAACGGTAAAGTAGTCTACACTCCTTTAGAAACTATCGTCTTTGCATCCACCAGTTGGATGCAAAGGGAACAGTATATCACATGTGCTGTGCAAATGAACTGAATTGATGGCAAAATTTTGGAGTAAAAGCGATATGTTAACTGTATTTTTATTATAAAGAAAATATTGCTTGTCATTGCTTCAAGACGTTCCTAGTTTTTACAAATTTCCTATAAGTGATCGTTTTTTAATGGAGCAATTTTCTTAAGCGGCGATATGTTTTACCATTTGCCTTGACTTGACTTGTATTGTTATTATTATCAATTATTATTGTGGCCTCCTTTATTGTCCCATTCTATTTTAAGAATGAAAAACGAAAGGAAACAATACAAGTTTCCGCATATACAGATTTACATAATTCAAAGCATATGCATATGTAATGTTTCTTGTTTGTCACTGATTTCTTCTTCACATAACGTAGTCTACCAGTCTTCTTACAATTCTAAAT
>CCAG010002815.1:0-30850 GCA_001077435.1 Glossina morsitans morsitans
TTGTTTAATAGAGACTTTAAAAATATTCAAACGACTGAATTTGCTAAAACATCGGACCACATACTCAGAGACTTGGGCTAATGTCACTTAATGTCGCAAAAAGTTCATTTAATAAAAGCAAATTCGGGGCCATATTAATTAAGTAAACAACAACTATTTAGAGACTTCATCTTTTTCTTTGGCAAATTCTTTCCATTGTCATTAATTAAAAGCATCTCTTCACATAGGGTGCACGACTGCTACACGATACTTCGAAAATTTAAATCTATTACTTCTATGTGCAGTAGTGTCGAAGAGAGTAAAAATATCAAAGGGTAACGAGTCTACTCTGAATTCTGCGTAACACTGGATAAGCATGTGAGAGTTAGCTGCAATAGCGATCGAAAGAATTGATTGGAACACTAGATAAAGGGTTTTTTTTTTAATATGACCAATCACTCAGGGGTTGTCTAGGGGTTGTAGAATGGCAGAGTCTCGTTTATCACTTAAAAAATATTGGCTTCCATTTATAAATGTAAGTAGGAGCGCTTGCGGGTCTGTACGGCGTAGCTTGCGATAACAAGCTATTGCTCAGATAAGCAAGAATTTGTTCATTCAGTAAATATTCGAAAATTTCGAAGATTGTAGAGAAGCATTAGGAGCAAATTGTTGCTTTTATTAAATAAAAGATTTCAGTGGTTCCTCAGGCGAAAAATTGAGGAAATTGTTTAATAGGCGCTAAGTAAAAGTAGTAGCAAATATTGCAAAGGGATTTTGCACCCATTATGCTTTCATTAAGAATTCCGAACCTTGACCTTGACCAGCAATAAGCCCATTACCTAGTTAGCTTTTAAATGTATTAAGTGAACAATCAAAGACTTTTATACCTTATGACTTAGCCCCTGTACAATTGAAATAATAATTTAATATTCTATGACAGATTCAGGCCCAGCGATTACTTGTGGCTTCGATACATAATCAACTTGTCCTTCAGGATTGAACGATTAATAGTATGCAAAGCTTAATCGCTGAAGGCGCGGCAATAATCTTCCATAGTCACAGTGAATAGGTCCACTTTAGCTTTCGTTTCTCTGGCTTGAGTTTCTAGCTAGATAAAGATAGCATTATCTAGTGCGTAGGGTACTTTCAGGGCTTCATATGATTTTTGGAAATTATCTATCAAATCGGGAACAGGAATTAAATTCTTGTCGTGAGCGCAATTAATTTTTGTATACTGCTTCGGGATTGGACATAACGACACATATATAAGCATCTGATTCGGTTTTGATGGCAACGCAGAAGTAGGATGTTTTTGATTCGGTGACAAATGTTCAGCCAGAACTGACCAATTAATAGAAGATGTGGCAATACGACGTACAGTCGTAGCTTCTTCCATAGCAGTTATCAAAAAGAATTGAGGAAAAATTTCTTCGCTCAATCACTAGCTCACAGAAAAGTCCACAAGAATTAACAAAGATGACTAAGAATGTTTTTATATTAACCCTTCCATATAACAAATAATGACGTGCGTCCGCATTGTAACTGTATTTAGTAAGAAATAAAAGACCTTAACACGTTGATATCACAGCCATATCACGCTACTGCTGCTCAAACCTTATACCATGTGTGCACATATGCTTGTTTGCCGATCTTCAATCTAATTTTTATTTATATGCTCTCTCGCTCTCTCCCTTTCGCTTTCATTATTCCCACATGCGAATAGAACCAATTAAGACGTTCAGCATGCCAAGACAATTTGTAGTTAGGATCAAAGTCAATGTTTAATAAACAAACAGAGGGATAAAAAAAAATTTCCAGCGATCCTTGGATTACCTATAAATATTGTTTTGATATCCAACCATCCAAGCCTATGAAATAAGTTGAGAAGAAAAACCGACAAGTTTATGTAAATATTTGGTATAACCTGACCGCTAGATATCTTGAATTTATTCACAATTCATTCCAACACACATATGCTTCTCCCTAATAGCTTGGAGGGATAAGAGAAAAAAATTGAAATAATTTTAATAGTCCCGTTTAAGATGATCTCCTTTAGGGCGTTTCCATGAGAGGTATCTTTATATACTAGACCGGTACATACGGGTATGCGTGTATATGTTTGTGCGCATGTGTATAACGCCCAGAATGATTAAAGGTAGACTCATCTTTTATGGTAATAATCGATACAGCAACACTTTGTCTGTCCGCCTGTCTGATGGTTGTCATGTTCAGTCTACAGATCGCGATCTTTAAGATATTTTGACGCAATTTAATGCACCGACGTACTTCGGATCACATAGCCCTTTTTTTTAAACCCCCAAGCACTACGTTAGTTTACACCTTAGGGTCCCGCTACATATAAAGTCTTGCAGAAAAAAAAAAGGTTTAGGTTTTATCGCAAAGTTAAAAAAAAAAAAATATGATTAAGCAAAGTGGTGCAAAGTAATTATGGAACTGGTTGGCTTTGCTTGACTATAAAGTTTTTTATTGTTTTAAGTTTCACGGTGCTTTTGAACTGTTAAGATAAGGATGGGTAGTTAATATTGGGAAATTTGCAGATGTAAATCGACCCACACATCGGATCAAAGCAGTAAAAATCTATGGTTTTGTAAACAAAAATGTTCTGAGTGATGAGGCTTATTTTCATCCGTCTGGGTATCCAATCAGGCATAGTTGTTTCGTCAGGGACCCCGAAATCCTAAGAGACATAGTCAAACGTTCTCAGGTAGCGATTAGTCGTTGGAATCCAGTCTTTCAGTGCTTTTTGTTTGGGATAATTTTTGGGCTGCCATAATAATAATTGGGCCGGCCATATTTCCGGAAATATTTTGACCTTTACGGTGAATGGATTGCATTACCAAGCACTATTTATCGGCTGTACTATGGCCTAAAGTCGATGTAGATGTAGATGTCGAAGATGCCACAATATTCGTAAAACATTGATTTCGTTGTCGGAAAAATTTGGAATGGATTCTCTTGTTGTAAAATCCTTTATAAGGATTAAAAATGGAACCAAAAATGATTGAGTGATTTTAATTTATTTACCGTTATTGGATGGCTCTTGTGAAGACAATAAAGTGAGTCATCAAATAGAATGAAAATTTCTATAGGTCAGCGTAAGAAATCTCTATGCCGTAAGCGAAGTGCATTTTAACATTTTAGAGAGAGAGAGAGAGAGAGAGAGGGATTAATTATAAGCAATAGTAATACAAATGTATATTGTTCTCCTCTCTGAGTCATTTTCGGACACTGTTTATTTCAGACCCTTCAGATGTTTGCATACAAATCTAAATCGCCCATGAAAGTAACAATTGAGAATTTTCGGCATATTCGTCATCTTTACTTCTTAAGCAGTTATCAGAGCCAAGACGTTTTTTTGGAATTTTATTTTTAACCCTAACTTAGTAAGTAAAAATAATGCGCAAAATCTGCGGTATATGGGGTCTACGTATTGACTAGAAATTGTAATACAAACGACTGCCTCAACGGCAGTGTTTTAAAAAGTGATTGTTTTACAATATCGTAAAAATGTAAAAATGTAAAAAAGTCATAAAATTTTGTTGCGTAGACAAGCGCAACATATCAAAGACTGGAAGTGTGTGCTACGTACGACAAAGCGATAAATATAAAAGCAAAAGCAAAAACAAAAATGATCTGATTGAGATGATCTTCTCTCCTTTACAGCCATGCTTTGTGTTTGTTTATAAAGTTGATGATAAACATCATTAAAAAGTTATTTTATCGCATAAATGGCTGCATAGAGATATATACAGTTTACATGTATAACATAAATAGGCAGTCAACCTGAGGGTGGTCTAATCTAAATTAAAATTATTATGATAAATAAACGCAAAAAAAAAAAAAAAAAAAAAAACAATTTTTTATTGAAAAGTATTGTTGTTACGCACTATGCGGAGCGAAAAGTTTCACGACTGGCAAGAAAAGATCAGTTTTTTCTTGTTTTTTTTTTTTCGCCAGAAATGGTTTTCTTCAGTCTCTACCGTAGCTTTTGTCAAATGCGCTACATGCATTTCTAAACACATATCACTTTCACATTTTGCTAGATAAAGTCAGGGCACCGCAGTCGTTGAAATTTAAACTTGAAGGACGTAGACACAAGTGACAAGAAGTGAATCACATTTGATGCATGAAGTATGATTGAATATCAAATATGATTGAATATCAAATATATATTACGTAATCTTCTTTCTTTGCCTCATCTTTGAAGGAGTTCAGATGTCTTTGAAAAGTTAATATGAGTACTTGCCTATAAACAACGACAAGTCTACGGCGATCGATGACATTAGAATGTTGCATAGTGTGTCACTCGTCACACCTCCGCGGATACATTGCTTTGGGGTCTCAGGTAGTTAAGAAAAATATAATGCGATCTCTTTTGGTCAAGGCGGCACTTACCCAAGACATCTGTTTTTCTTCTTGTGTGAGATGCACGATTGCGCTGCATCCTTAAAGTCAAGCATTTTGTGCTAATCTGTCTAATTTAGATACAAGTGTAGTTTCAACAAACGCTGAAATGTCAGATCAGGTCGATTTATAAAGTTGAAGATTTAAGTGGCACCCGTGATCGCAGAAAATCCTGTTCATTGATGGAGGGGAAATTATGAACGTAATAGATGTCCATAATGTATCCAAACCTGGATACCATTTCTTTAGTCTGTCACACACTTTCATGCTATCATGACTATTGAGAAAAGTAGACCCAAAAAAAACATTAAAATTAGTTCAGCCAGTTATTGATTCTTCACTTGCTACACCTTTTCAATGGATCAACATTTATGCAAATAGTTTGCCACAACCTTTTTCAATGTAATCACAATTTGAATTATTTCTGGCAAATTCGTTTTGCTAACTGATTGATTAAGATGAACGTGCAGAAGGTGCGGAAACATTCAGTTCCTTAAACCTTAGAGTTTAGTGCTTCCGCTTTTCGGACTGAAAATTTGCTAAATGCGAAATATAAAGATTCCATTTAAAAAGAGGAAATACTAGCTGATGGCCAATGTTCTTCAATGCGAAAGTATTTCTTCAATGCAACTTAATTGAAACATTGAAGCGAATATTCTAAAGGATACAAATTAGTACAAATTAGCATTTAGTTGATAGAGTCGTGGCATAATGAACTTGCAAGTTCTTCCGATCAAGGGAAAATGTCCAGGTGAAACTAAAAAGAAAGTAGAGAGCGCCACACTTATAACATTAGATTTCTTGTTTATTTCTTTTTTCGCTTAACTCAATTTAAGTGAAATGTAAAATATTACTGTAACGCTAAACCTTTAATTAACACCTCAGCAACCATTATTACAGAAAATCATAACCAAATTTGATCAACTTAACACTTAGTTGCACACAAACTCATACCATTATTATGAATAGTGCATGTGCATGACAAACATATGTGCATTTAATCATTATGCTAAATAAGAAGATTTCAAGTTTGTTCATTTTAATATCGTACGTATACGTATACGTGCGTACATAGGTACGTAGGGACGTGTGCAAGGATGTGTATATATATGGGTATGTGCATTTACATATATATATATATATGAGTATATATGTGTAAATGTAGAATATTGTTGCATATCGAGAGCAATTAAAATGAATTTTCCGGTTACTTGACACATTACATAATTTGCATTTCCGGTAGAGATGGCAGACATTGGATGTCATAGCATAGCATTTTATGCAAACCATAAAACACATGAACACATATGCATGCACCTAGATGTTACTGGATTTACAGGCATAACTCCAATCAATGCCTAACATGACAAAATTAGTGCAAAACTCTAATGCATTCAAGAGTTATCGTTTGCCTGGCATATGAAGTGAAATGTGAGTATGAGTGTGATTGTGACTCTGATTGTAAGTGTGTATATGGACAAGAGTGAAGAAAAAAAAAAAAAAAACTACACTCATCTAACTATATATTGCTCAAACGACAGATAGTCAGACAATTGCTTATACGTATGCCTGTCTCTGTGTAAGTCTTGTTGGCTTGTGTTGACATGCTATGTCAACATACATAAGTTTTGAAACAACAACAATAACAACAGCATAATTCGAGTCTCAAAATACCCCAGAATTTGTATAAAACAACAAACGCAGCAAAACCGCAGACATATGCATTGATGATGTTTATACGTATAGTAAAAATTAATGCTTACAAACTTACGCATTTATATGCTATACTTATCAATACATGCATATGTATGTCTCTGTGAATTTATGTATATGTATATGTGTAAATGTGTATACGAGCATGCATTTACTCTGTATATTATTATTATTATTATTATTATTATTATTACAGGAGCAAGAAGATAAACCCTTTCTTGTATTGTGTCACCTTGCTTTCATCTTCTTCTTCTTCTTCCTCTTCTTCTTCTGCGTCTTCTACTCTACTCCCCTTCAATTCGTCTATGGTCAACGTAATGCTGTTGCACATTACAAAATTTAACAAATTAAATGACTTCGAATGCTTGCCGTCAATACTATGACATGCTCGTTATGTATCTCTCGTTCCAATACGTTGTGCTTGTGTTTGGACGTGTGCACAAACAATCATACAAACGTTCATTATGACACCCTCATAAGGTATAATGTTGACACTTCAATTGTTCAATGCAGTGTAATCAAGCTCAAGTTACCCTTCTCTTCCTTTTTGTATTGAATTTTACGTCTTTGAATTTTAACGCTGCAAGGATATTTTGTTTAGCAAAAGGACACTTTAACAATTTCCGTTTATACGACCTCAATATTATGTCGTCATCTCACACTTACCTGCATATATCTACACCTTATGACATTGCATTTGACATTTTGTGTGTTTGTGTGTTTATTCGCACCTTAACATATATTCCTCCTTAATCTTCCTCTCCGCTCAATGTCTAAGCTGTTGTTTGTTTAACTGCTATCAGAAGGTGACAAAACTGACATTATGTCATTTGCAGTGTCAGAAACTGTCTTAATTGCATTGTTCTCAAAATTCTTGTTATTAAAAGGTGGCTTCATGTTTGTGTCTATGATAGGCGGGAAGAGATATATATGTATACATACGTATATGTATATGCGAGGGCTTATTTGCCATTACACTGTAATAGATTTTTCAATTAAAATATTCTCTACTAACTTTTGTTTCTTGTAAATATTTTTTCTTTTGTAAATTTTTCTTAAACCCTCTGAGATTTTTTTCACATAAAAACTTTTAGAAAAATTTCTAATCTACAAAAAAAAACATTTTTTTTTTTTTCAAAGAATGAAAGTTTATATAAATTGGAAGATTGTAAGAACGGTAGAGCGATATACTCAGTTTGTTTTTTTTTCTTTTTTTTTTTCTTATATTACTCCAATAAAATGATCCTTGCGAAGGCCAAAATGTAGTGCGAAAGTATTTTGGTTGCTGCGGGTTGCCGTTGAAATTAAACCAATCTCTCTCCTATTCATTGGAAGTTATTAGGAATCTAACAAATACTTATTATATATTAGTAAAGTTATTATTACGGTAAGAAGCAGCAACTAATTCGAATCTAAACGTTTCAAAACATTTTCATTTCATCCCATTTATTGATTTATTAAGTGACTATAGAGCAATAGGCCCAAAAGAAATCACAACATAAGTGAGTATACAAGTCAGATGGATGCCTCCATAATCATCAATTGCTACCAGCAACAAAATACACATTATGTTGTTAGCAACAGTGCGGTCAATTGTCTTCTAAACGTATTCAAGGAATCATCGAAGGATTTCAGACTCAATGATAAGGCTTTCCAATATCTAACAACACGCACAATAAAAGATTCTTCGGCTGATGGGTTAGACAAAAAAAGGATTTCTATTTGATTTAGAGAACTGCGGTCGGTTAATGAAGTGGGTTGGGAATCGGAGAAGGGGATATGGTCTCTATATTGGACGTTGTAAGCAAAACATGTTATACGGTTCACAATACTTTGAAGGCTATCTATCCCATCAGATTTAAGCTGGATCGAATTTCGAAAAGTGCAAAGAGAAAGTCATTAGATGTCGTGGCTGAAAGAAAAAAGAAAATAATAAAGAGAAGAGCAGAGCACTCGGACAACTAGGTTCTGAAGCATAGACAAGAGCATTGCAGAGTTAAAAATGCTAAAAAGAAAGTAGATTTAGGAGAATTTACTTTTTGAACAAGTTACGTGCACTAGCAATAGTTGTTATTAAAAAAAATTAAATCATTTGTGATTAAATGATTTTTAATTGTGCGCATTGTGCGCATAGCTCAAGGTATGCATGCACAAATCATATTTTGCTGTTCTGAAAAAATTTCAATTCATTTATAAACCCATCAGCAATTGCTATAAATCTTAGACTTCCTCGAGTAAACCGGAAAATTTGAAATATTTTTGCTAATAACCTAAAGACTTTAAACGATAACAATACAAAGTAAGATATTCTGGTTCCTATCTATCCTATCCTATATGTTGGCACACGCATAGTGAACAAAAAAGAAAACTATAGAATACATATTCTTATTGAAATTTCAGGAATTCGAAATTCGAAGTAGAAGAGGATTTAAGAAGAAAAAAAGGTTGCGTTGCTTTTATTCAACAGAAAATATTTTCATTTATATTCGGCTCCAATAGAGTAATAGAGCAGCCGCTGAGCCACACTAAGAACATTTAAGTGATTCCGAGATTTTTCTGTAATTTCAGCTTTTAAGCAAACAATCATATGATTTCGTTATATATATTTGTATACGTAATGAAGTAATCAACAACTCGCGATTCCACGTAAAATGATGTTAACATTTATTTTATCAGCATACAACAACAATTAAAGAAGCTATAGTAGGCCACCGCCCACCATTTAATAATCTAGAGCATCCTACAGTTGTTCGTATAATGTCTTTTCGAAATTAGGCATTGTATGCGAGATGATCGTAAAAGTGGTTCGATCCGAAACATTTATAAGAGCGTTAGTCCTTGGGCAAAAGCACGTCAATGTACCGAACCTCATTACAATATCTCAGAAATGACTGCCTGCAGATTAAGCGCAAAACAGCAAAACGAACGGACGGATCAATGGACAGACGAACGGACGAGCTTAGAATGACTTTCTGAATCGACCGGCGTAATAAAAGGTAGCTACAGCTCAACTTCTTCTGAGTGTTGCATATATCCGCACAAGCTTAACACACCCTTGTACCACAACTCATGTAGGTTATAAAAACGGAATTAACCTGACTGTTTTGTACCCTACATCAGTTGTCAATTTTGATAACATATATTAAGTTCGCAGGCACGTATGTGTAACACTCACAAAATCTTAAGATCTAGGCTTGTCTGTGGCCATGCCCATCTGATTTCTGTCCCTGCATTTCTTTTTTCAACATAGAGGTCGTAGATATATGTACGAAATTTGTTACCCTGACGTATTTTGGACAAGTGACGAAGCCTACTGGAAACAGATTCGATCACATTACTTACACGGCTGCCTTTCATGTAACGTAACATGTAATTTTCGAAATGCTCACGTGCACATACATTTACATACATATATTTTGTGTAATCAACACACGAATAAAAAGATTATATATGGATAAGATCGATCATTGACTACCATAGATCATATTGCCTAACACAATGCTACACTTCTTGTCTAATTTTGTAAATTTTACTTTCTCTTTAAAAATTTTATTCTTGTTCTTCTATTTATAACGTACATAACTTGCGTTACAGGGGTAATTAAGTTTGTACGAATGTGCATCACACCCATAAGGACTTGATACAGATCCAACTTTTATTATTGCCGTCGATCCAGAATCACTGTTCGAATCGATTTAAGTTTTTCTGTCCGTCTATGGTCTGTCCATGTAGTTGTTTGTGTTCCGCCTATAGGTCGCGATTTTTGAAATATTTTCATGAAATTTGGTACAACAACATGTTTCGCCGCAAGAATGAAGACTATGTAAAATGGCTCAGATCGAATTACTTTAGCGACCGCTTCTCCACGCCCATGTAACGCATTATTTTGAAAAGTCATGAAAAGCTATATGAAAATTGTAGGATAGAGGGCGTTCAATGGCAGGCCGCGGCCGACTATAATGTTTTCACGTGGTTTGCCATAGAAACCGCAAATCAATAATTGTTGTTTATTGTCTATCAGAAGCCTCGTACGAGTAGACATCCAAAAAAAAGACCTACTTTGTCCAAATTTGATGCATTTCGTGTTACGAATATGAACTTGTCTTCACCACGAAATATGAAGAATTCGACCATTTTATCTTATAAAGATTTACATTCCATTGGAGCGGTAATAAAAGAATGGATTTGATACATCGGTTCATCCGATCCGTATTTTACACAGCAATTTGTTAAACCAAAGTACGATTACTCAGCGACTTTTGTCGAGAACAACAACGCATCACTATACAAAATTTAAGTTAACGAACTGTAGGTTAAAGACAAGAATACATGGACAAACATCAGATGGAAAGATGGAAAGACATGCTTAATTATTCTGATTCGTTTGATATAATAGAAGATTATGCGGCTCTGTTAAGCCTCACTGGGTGTTAAACATATCCGACTAATTTTCATGTACTCTTTATCAAAACTAGTGTAGGGTACAATGATATTATTTATGAAAAATTTTTTAAATATTCAAGAAAGAGCAAAGACTAATACAGAAATCTTGAATTCTATAGTAAGCAGTTACAGGGCTATTCTCAAAATCGATTTAAGCCACACAGACCATATCACATTTAGTTACCGTCTTTACGCTTCAATTGCTTTTGAAGTCTGCCATAAGATTGCTTCAGTGTTAGCTAAAGCCCCTGGTATGAGTCTATGCCACTTCTTTTTTCCAATTGCTCAGCACTGCTTAGTCACTGATTTGAAAACGAAAATAGGGAACACTTCACGATAACCACCTTTTTGTACTAATGCAAGTCGTAGTTTGAAATGTTTTGAAGTCCTTGACATTTGACGTCATATTTAATATTATTAAAAATAATCTGGAAAAACCATTTACCAAAACCTTTCTGAAATCGTAAATTTGATGGGAGTTTGATATTTTGAGTTTTTGAATATTTTACATTTTACTGCACATAGTTTTTATTTATTTATTTATTTTTTTTTTTTATGGAAAAAACCTGTTATTAAAGAAAATTTATGAAATTTTCCCATTGATTGCCTTAAGTGATTTTAAAATCTTTCAAAAATTTTCCTATTTTCCCATTAAACACTATTTCACTTTCAATACTTGATTTTCAAATTTTAAATCTAAGCAAATCATTTGTCTGCCAAGCAGCATAATCATAGCAAAGATTAACATGCATTTTTCAAAAATCCATAGCACATACGCACGCACATACATACAATCATTATTGTAAGTCTGTGCTATAGTCACATATAGGCCCGTATATGCACTATTTACGCACCCGTAGAGACACGAGCACACGCACACTAATACACGCATGCACGCACATCGGCAAATCAAAACATTGTAGGCATCATGACACTTCCGTACTACTGACAAGTTCATTTATATGGGTACGTAAGTGGTTACAGAGAAGATGAACTAAAAAAAAAAAAAAGAAAAACAAAAAAAAGAAACGAAAACAGAAACAAAAACAATAATATATATATATGTATATATATATATATATATATATGCGCATTCATATATATGGATTTGTATATGTATATGCGATAAGACCAAGGCACATATTTGGGAAACCGAACAATGCCCAATAACTTTTTTTTCTTTGGGGTTTTACTGGTCAAATTTTGAGGAAAACCATTTGGGTCAATTGCAGTAAAAATGCATTCAAGATATGAGCATAGAAATAAATGGTACTAGTTGTTTATGTGGTTGTTGCATTCTCTAGCATGCAGTTTTTAGAATGCGAATGCAATCGCATTACAAACATACCGTAGGTCATAGTTTTTGTGGTGAACGTTGTAAATTTTGGTAAATTTCTTATGTTTAAAAATGCCGACCGTTTGCCATGTTGAACTTAATTGCAGGCCGGTTGCATTGTCTGCTCATCTGTCTTGTAGGCATGAAACGGACCTAAACCGTAGATTAAGTTGACTTTATTTTGTCGTTAACTTGTTCTATATGGGAAGCAAATCTGTACTCAATGATGATAATAATGCTATGACGAAAGGAACAAACAAGTCCCTCTGTCTCTCCAACTGTCCACTTGTGATAATAACTTTGGTTAGTGACAATGTTCAAGTTCTTTGGCAAACGTGAGACCTTCGTTGTCCTATATTGTGCATGCATTCGATGAGAAGTATGCAAAAAGAATAACATGATTGTGCCTTAAAAAATGAAACGAGCAAGAAAAAAAAAAAAGTAAGAGAAGAGAATCCATAAACTCTCTATGCGAACAACAACAATAACTAGACGTTTGGTCAATTCGTGGTATTTGACATCGCACTTGCTGTTGTGTCTTCAGTTTTACGAAGTTTGTCTCTTTGGTCGCGTCCAGCTACCACATTTAAGCTGTATTGTGGCCACATTGTCAAACATGGACCAAGTTGAATATACCTGACTGCTTGCCTGCCTGCTTGCCTGCTTGCCTGCCTTTTTGCATGCCTTTTCACTTGACTCACGTTCCGACATCAACGAAGATCTACAGTAGACTTAAAACACATTCACCAATATCATCACATTATCACCTTCACCGCATATAACTGCCATATAGTTCCATCGTATCTACCACAACATGCCAGTTACAATAATGTTTAGACAACTTACGTACGAGTATGTGTAAATGGGTAAATGGGCCTGCGTTAACATGTATATATATATGCGTCTTCGAAACATTTCATTTTCTCGTGCTAATAAACACACATACATGCATACATACATACACGCTTTCGTTTGCACCTAAAAAAGGAAACATCATTTATTATCTCCTACATACACGGAGGCTGTTGAAAATGCAATTTTCCCTTCAAGCTCGATACATATGTATGTGCATATATATATATATATATATATATATATAATATACGCGTATGTTTTCGTGTGTTTGTGCATTTGTACGAAGTCAGGAAATTCACTTTTCCTGGCTTTCTTTCGGAAATGCAATTTATGCGTTTCGTTGTCTGATTACTTGGGATTTAACTCTCAATCTATTTCTCATTTCTCTTTGGCCGACATAACTTACATCAACATTCAATATATACGATGCCCCCGAAACAGTCAAGATTGCAGGCAATCTAAAGTGGCATAATAACTTTAGACTCTGGAGGCTTGTGCGATGGGTTTGTTTGAAAATTCCATCAAATCTTTTTACTACGCACGCAACGGAGACTAGGACGACTTACAAAAAGAAAAATAAATCACTTTTAGCAACTGTGTGAAAATAGTTCTCATTTATGCAGATGCATACATAACATGTACAACAAGACGTATGTGAGTGCATGAACTCACTTCTTGAAAGTGAGTGTATTTTGTGGTATTTTTGTGGAACAAACGATTAAAATTGTTTTGGTTAAATTTAAAGTGCATCCTTATGCATTTATGTGCACATGTGCGTGTGTGTACATGTTTGTATGCCTATGTCTATCTTGGTCGGTTAGACTTTCCTGAAAAATTACTATTTAAAAATGTTGCAACACATTGGATGAAGAATATACAAAACAACACTACTTGCAATACAACAAAAATCATTTGTAATTTATTAGGTTACTTTCGGATTTGGGTAAGGCATAGAGATAAGAAAAACAAAACAAAAAAACAACAACACAACAACACAAAAACACAAAAACACAAAAAAAAACAAAAGGAATTTGTCAACATTTATTTGGTCTACTTCTTGAAATTGAAAAATGCAGTGCAAGAGAAGATGTAAACAAAACACGTCTACCAAATCATTTGTTATGCTCGCATTAAGCTGAGCCATGTTTAACAAAACATTGAGACGCATTAGCGTCAAACTTTAAACATCTACTTAAGTATACGGTAACGCTATCGCATGCTAAATCGTTAAAGGAATTGAAACATGCCAAGCGCAGCTACTGCGGCTACTGTCATATTTGATGCGCGAGTACTCGTAAATACGCATTTAATACGCTTTCCCATGTTTAGCAGTTGAAATGAACGTCAATTTCATTTGAAAATGAAAAGTGGTTAAATGTCTTCGGTTCATCATCATCATCATGAATATATCATGAATGTATCATGAATACATATAAATGTATATATATATACATATAAATGTATACATATAAATGTAATATATATATATATATCAAGATGATGAAAAAGTATCGGAAGAAGAAGAATCTGAGATTAAATCCTAAATCGCATTCAAAGATTTCCCGAACTCATCTGCTTGCTTGGCGAAGATAGAAAACATCACGATTTTTATAGTGCAGCGTAGAATTTACGCTGAATTCTCGACCAGGTCAAATTTTTTTTAACCCCTTACACTCCTATAGTTTTAATCTAACCTCTTAAAAGGTAACAAATAAAAAAATTATTTTTCTACTTGTACTCAACCCGACGAGAAGTGCTTTTTCATTTGAAAAACTAGGAGAACGAAAAAACGAAATCTCGAAAATTGTCGGCTTATGAACGAATTAAAGATGCGTTCACTTTCAAAATGCCTAAATGCTTTGCTGGTCAAAGGCGATCCCATTACAATTACAGATCAGAATTGACTGAGCTGCACGTTATGCCCTATAAAGGCAGGAGGATAGATAATATGCGTCAATATGCACGAAGCGTTTTAAAGTAAACACGAATTTATCCAAATAATACACTGTGATAATGTGGCCGACTGGGCGGTCCCTTTCACCGACGTTCTCGCGAATGTGCACAACAACCGAACATGAAAAACTCTTTTTTCTTCAGGCATTTATATTTTTTGCATCGGTGCAGGCCAGTGCTGCTTTGAAAAAGTCTTTTATATCGGGACCTCCTTGTACATCCAGTTGTAAGTTGTATTAACTTGCAGTTAGTTTTCAATTTAAACTGTAAATATTCGAAGACAATATTTCATGAATGATTTACTTTAGTTAGATACGCGACAACACCGTCAGCAACAGAATGTCGGTCGATTAGATAAGTCACTCGGAATAAAGGCCTTGGAATATGATATGAAACGACAAACTGACTAAGTCGCAAGTACAATGTTTTACGTTTAATTTTCGACAGACAATTCTTTTACAATGCGTGGATTAGTTAGTACAGACGGATCTCATTACCTTTCTGGACTCTCGTTGATAACTCTTATAATTTACTTAAACTCGATTATCAAACTGAGAATTTGTTTAAATTTCTCTCTTCCCTTTCATTATTCTTTTCTTCTGTAAGATTCAGTGCGTAAGCTGACCAGAGGAACGTTCGCATTTAAACCCTTGCAATTAAACATCCAATTATCACTTGATGAAATGTTGCAACACAGCTTGTACCATATAGGTTGAGTGATAGGTGCGTAGGTAGCGGTGCCAGTGAAAAAATATGAACTAAACAACGCTTTACCCTAACAGCTATGTTAACATGATTTGAGCGTTTTCGAGCAGGAGTTTGCCAATAAACGCTTGCATCTAACCGAACGTATGGCAACGTGAATGCATCAGTTGCCAGCAGAAGGTAAAAGAAAATGATTTTGGGCGACTAAGCCGCCGAAAGCGGCGAAATGGTTTAAATATGTTGCATATAGATCTAGATATGAACAGTGCCCGATTGCACCCCGAATAATTGCGTAATAGCATTAGCCACCTCATGCTAGGAAGTATAACAATGCGCGTCGCTTACGGGAATCCCACTACCAATAAAAAATTAGAATGACATCATGACTGCCATATCCATTTCCTTCCCTCTAAAAGAGGACCGATAGAGACGGTCTGCTAATTGTCGATGAGACCCGGCCGTACTTTGAACTACCACAGGCTCACAATTCAACTTCCGAATGGTGCATTGGTGGTCAACTGCTGTCGAATATCGAGTGTATGCAAACGATAATCGAAAAAATGACGACCCCTGCCCTCTGGATTCAGACGTCAAAGCACGTCTAACGTATTATGAAAGAAGAGAATTTTAAAATAAATATAAGACAATTTTGTAAAAATTTACTAGTTTGGATCCTGAACTCTCATTTGTCAATTAACTTACGTACGTTTCAGTCTCGTTGCGTACAAGCTTTTCAATACCGATCATTCCGATGGCACTCCACATTGAAATCTTTGTGCAATGACGAAACTGTACTTAACTATATTGAAACACTTATATAAGCTCATTGTATGAAGTGAGGGAAAGAGACGACTATACAGTTCGTAGAGCTAACGATTCACATGTGATCAGAAAGAGTTTCTGTCTAGCCGTTAAAACGTGTTTCGTTGTTGGGCATTCTTAAGGTCATTCAAGGTATTAACGTAATCATGGGAAGAGTTATCAATGAAAACCACTCTTGCTTGACTTGGCTTTATTTTTCTTGCCGTTCCCCGTCATTTTAGCTTTGTAAAATGAATGATTGAATGCATGAATGTAGTTCTGCACAATTTTTTGTATTTCAAAGTCTTGTTGATTTTATTGATTGATATTCCACCAACAGTTGCGATACAAACAAACATTATGATTTAACACTATTATGATTTAACTGCTTTCGTTGAATTGGAATGAATTAAAAGCCAAAAAGAAGTTAACGACTCTTTATGTAGACCTGAACTGTTCCATGTTCGTATATTTTAAAGTGAGTTTATAATCTGAACTTTTGCAAATCTCTTTAATGCTTCAACTTTTCTGAAAATCTACTCAGCCATCGATTGGAAGGAGAAGAAAGTAGAAAAATATAAAACTATTAACAATTTTAATAATATCTAAAATTCCAATGTACTCTCGTTGACTTGCCCTCCTATTCGCATAGAAATATCTAGGCAGTCATTAAACTTTTATTTTACCAATTTTCACTCTACAGCAGAAAGGATATAAACGTCACCAAAAAAGAAAAAAAAAAAAAAAAGAAAAAAAAAAGAAAGAAAATTCAATCCTGACAACATGTGGCATGTAATAGTATGTACGGAACAGAGGGTTTCTGGGGAAAAAAATTTCAACCAAAGTCCAATTAAAACTTAACTACATCCAAAGTACATACCGGAAAAAAGACAATAAAAAATTGAGTAGCAAATGAAAAAACAGAGTGCGGCGTGGAAAATAGGAAAAACAAAAAAAAAAAGGGCAGATGTAGCCAAAAAAATGTTTAAAGCTAACAAAAATGCCAACATTGTAAATTGAAACCACTTCCGTTTAATTCTATTCATTCTCATCTGCAAGGCTTAGCAGAGGGTGCCATTTAAAACTGATAACATGTACATGTACATGTACATGTACATGTACACGTAGCGTGAAAATGTCTAAAAGCATTGATACGCAAAGTCAAAAAACCATGAATTTTGATTTAAGCAAGTGTAACCAGTTGGTGCCACTTTACACATCCACCTAGCCACCAGCACCATTGCCATTGAGACTCTTGAAATCAAGGTGACAAACCGCGCAAATAAAATGGATTTGCAAAAAAAATTTCTACATATATATATATATATATATATATATATATAAATATATATATATAAATACACATACACAGCACCGAAGGTCCGTTTAATTCTTTTTCGCGCGTATAGACAAGCTGTCGAACAATAAAGTATTAGCGTCACCAAAAGCTTAAAACAAAAAAAAAACAAAAAAAAAAAAAAAATGAAAAATAAATAAATAAATGAAAAGCAAAAGAAGGCAAAAGAAAAATTGCCAGAGAAGCATTTAATAACTTGTGGTATGTTGGCAATGGTTCTGTAAAGGATTTCCGTTCTTTCTTTTTTTGACTCCTTTTTTATTTCAAATGAATAGGAATTCTTGACCAAAACTCACCCAGCAAACCAGCGGTTGCGAACGTTCGCTTGTGCAGACCCCCCTCTCCCCCTCCCCCTCCCTCCTCTTCCCCTTTCATCCACCCACACACTTCAATTTTGAAAATGTGTTGTATATCAACTAAAAGTATGCTCAGACGACCGCACAAAATACACACATTCCTCATCAGCTTCTGTAACGCGATTTGGGTACAAAATTTTATTTGCTCCCTTGTCCGTTGGAGTAAGAATAGCTAGCTAGCTAGCTAGCTATCATTAACAAGACACAAATTAATATCAAAATATTTATATAAATATTCTTGAAGTAGTAAAAGATGAAAAGAAAGCAAAACTCTTGAGCGGTCATAGGGAAGCAGCTATCAAAGTTAAAGCACTCTTAAGAGGAAACATTGTATCGCCTTAGTGAGTAACATTGGCATTTAACTAATGCTCCATTCATCAGTAACTGGTGCATATGACTCTAGTAACAAATTACTTACTAGTGAATGTGAATAAATTTTTCCCGAGTAAAACACTAAGGAAAAAATTAATGTTAACGTTTTCTAGACGGAATCGCAATGTCGCGATATCATGTCCATTTCGTTCAATCGCTCAGGTTATGTCTTCTACCCATGTAGGCGATTTGGAAGTTTTAAGAAAAAGAGAAGGTAGAGTAGGGAGCAAGTAGAGCTTTTGTGTAGATTTGACTTGAAATTGGAAATATTTGAATTTGATGGTAACGGATCTGCTTGGACTTAGATTAATTAATTGCCCACAATTCACCACATTTTTCGGTAAAAAACAGTGCGAACTTCTTCAGCGTCTTAATATTTTAAATTTCAAAAGGATATCATTTGTGTGGGTGTATACAACATTTAGGAGGACTAAATATAGACCACTGAACCCTTTTAAGGTCGTCTATCCGTCTTTCCATCTTGTATTCTTGTGTTCCATGCACAAGTCATAACTGTTCACAAGTTATGATGAACTTTGGTACATCGACGTCTTTTGGCCTAAGGACAAGCGACATAAAAAATGGCTCGGATCAAATCACTGTTTCGACCACTTTCGTTATGACACCCAATTGTGACAAATTACTATATAAATAACTGTGTTAAACGATATGTTGTACGGTATTTAATCACACACTGCAGCTCACTCTAGTGTTTTACTTATTTTCTCATTTATTTGAAAGGTTGCTTTAGTGAGCTCATAAAGTGGCAGCTATTCTTAAATAGATTCGGGTGTTGTTCGTCCATGCACTCCATTATGCTTTCATTTAAATTGTTGGAGTTCTCAATAAGTTTTTTTTACTAATTTTTAAGATTATTTAAAGAAGATAAAGTAAAACTATAGGTAGATACCTGTCTTGTTTAAATATTATGTTAAAGTCTTACGACACGGGTTGGTTGAGTCGTTTCGCCTTTTTAGATCACTGAATACATTTCCGTTACTTTTTAGATAAAATATCTAATGCTACGTTTTTTTCCCTTTTTAATAAAAATTCAGTTCTATTAAAAAATCGACAGAAACTTGATCGCGCACCGTCTATTTCGTTTTTATATAATATAGAGGATGTGTTGCATTCAAAATATTTTATCTTTGGTACTCAAGTGATTTTACTTCAAGTTCTGATAGAAGTCCCTCAGTAAGATTGGAAGGTCTTAGGCTATCTGCTTTATTTATGCCAAAATACATATCAGGCAGTGGAAAAGACTCCGTTTGGTCTTGATTGAAATGCATGCCTCTAAGGCACTTCTTCTTGAAAATTTGTCTGCTTTCCTTTCAAAAAACGAATTATTACTCGCTGACCAAAATTTTAATAAAAAAAAAAAGGAAAAGGCCCCCCAACCTTGTCCATCTGTGTGCGTCTCCAAGAATAAAAAAGAATATGAATCCTATGTAATAACTCGTATTACCAAACTTTTACATCGTGCCGAAGTGTAAACAACATAACAACAACAATCTCGAAGCGAGTGAGGAACGTTGAAAAGAGTTTGAAACACTCCTTCGCACTATGCATATACTAACTAGAAAATATGTGGTATCTTGAATTAATTATCGACTTGTAATCATTTTTATAGAGAAATCTGTAAAAGTTGTTCTAAAGTCTTAAAATCAAAGGAAAGCGAAAAATTGATTTCATTCGCAAGCAATTTTCTATTCGCTACGCGTAGCAGACCTTCAGCTTTGCAAACCGTTTACAATTCGAAAAGAAGACAAGAGTTTTGCAAATAGATATTGAAATCAATTTTAGCAAATGTCGCGATCGGAATTACCTGTTCATTGACTTATTCGTAGCGCAATGGCGTAAGTAGAAAAGAAATTTCAATTTAAAAATTTTAAAACTAACTTTAATGAAAAACACTTATTGTTATTGTTATTGTTATTGTTTTCGTTGTTCTTTTTTGTTTTTCTTGCAGAGCTCACTAGTTACTCCGACAAGAGAGAAAGAAACAATATATATATATATATATATCTGAGAATCGAGTAGTACGTATTTTTTTCGATATTAGCTGCAACAAAATAATTTGTAAAAATTGTGCGCTTTAAACAAGTAGCGACAGGCCCGAACGGCTGTTTTCCGTATACGGTAACAAATCATCCACAAATTAAAAGCAACAATACGAACAACCACAAAATGCATCTTACGACGACAACAAATGGTAGCGGCAATGCCGCCAATACCGCCTCCTCTAATAACAACAATAATTCAAATAATAGTTCATCAAATTCGAACGCCAACAACAACAATAACAATAATTCAAACGGCGGTAATAATAACAATAATAATGAACAGAACACTCCACCCACAGCTGCTCAGCTGCTTAATGAGGCCTACACTAAAATGACATCAGACATTTTGGCTGAACGCACTCTGGGCGACTTTTTAACCGAACATCCCGGCGAACTGATACGTACAAGCAGTCCGTTATTTGTTTGCACAGTTTTGCCTCCGCATTGGCGTTCAAATAAAACGTTACCAGTGGCTTTTAAGGTCGTTTCGCTTGGCGATATTATGGACGGTACTATGGTCACGGTACGAGCGGGTAACGATGAAAACTATTGTGCAGAGCTAGAGAAATTCAACGGCGGTTATGAAAAATCAAGTCGCAAAATTTAATGATCTTCGATTTGTAGGACGCAGCGGCCGAGGTAAGTGTACGTGGAAAATATTTTTTATATTATACTTAAAAGTAGCTCAGCATCAATCAATCAATCACGTCAATACCTTTACAATAAATGATAATTGATTAAGTGTACATTTTTACAATTAAATATAAAAATTTTAAACTTTAATTCCAACGCCGTAATGAATCCCCGTCCATTTTTCCGTAAGACTCGGTCGACAATGCAGCGAAGAATTCTTCTGTTATTTCGTTGTTACTATTAGTTGGTAGGCGTTGTGTTAAAATTTTCATACTCTGTAATATTATGTGGGCGTGGCTAAAGTTTGCTATTTTTGTAAAATCAAAGTAGAAATTTATCGCGTCTGTCGATTGTGGCTTGTGAATAAAGAGCAAGAAACATAAAAACCAAAAGTGTTCTTCATTGCATTGTTGCATTGTGGGCGTTTCGCTTAAACGCTTTGAGTCATTTTCAAATTGTTTTGCAAATGCTTAGGCGGTATCTTTATTTCAGGAGAATGTCTACCTCGGATACTAACCGCTTTGGCAGACGGACAGATAGATAAACAAACTGCTTTATGGGCTTTTTCAAGAATGTTCCTCTAGGCGTTACAAAGGTTTCGAAAAAAAATAATTGAAAATTTGATAAACTATTACATTGGATAGGCGTGGCCAATTTATTCGATTTACGAACGTGTACTATAGAATTGCTCTTGCGTTTATAGGTTTATCTGCTGCAGTTATAAGTAAGGGGGAAAAGAAAAATGTTTCTTTTCCATTTAGTAAACAGAGGTATGTTCAGTGTGCGTTGTATTGAAGGGTTATTCTTCGAGTGATTAAGCCGATTTTCGGTATCAATCTGCGTGCCTGAACTTCCAATGTTTCTGCGAAATGTGAAGCCGACATCATAACTTTTTCAACCAGGGAAGTGTTTATTACAGGAATTATATAGAAGGACAAAAAGACAGACAGATGGATATAAAATCGATTCAAAATTTGATATATTTGCCGATCTGAAATATATATACTTTCTGGGGTTTTTGAAGCATCCTCGTGGCCGTTGTAAACGTTTTTATAAAATGAGCGCAGTCTTTGTCCCTCGGTGATGGGTATGAAAGTAAGCAAAGCCGTTGAAATTAATTGAATTCTATGAATAAAAGACTTTATTCTTAGGACTACTCAGTTGAAAATTTATTCTTTCCGCTCACTTTCAATTATCATAGCTTACGTGAAAGTTTTTTTCAGCCTTTTTCTCTTTCCAAAGAATTTTTCAAGCTTTACAATATTTTTGCGGTATCCAGTTGTTTTGTTTATATTAGTTAAGCATTTAAATTTTTTTTTTTTTTTGCGTTTTTTCTAAAGTGATAACAATATCTTTAGCTACTAGCTTTATGAGGAATTAAAACTACTTGATCAATTATTATGATTTTCGTGATGTACTTACCGGAAAGCAAAAAACATTTGTTTTACTTTGTGGAAACTTCAATTTTATTCGTCAGCATGGCGTTCTTCAAAAGCGATAAACTTAGCTCCAACATTTCAAAGCCGTTCTGTAAGACCGGCTTTTTCCTGTCCCTGAAAATACGTTTTCACCTCTGGTGAAAGCCGGCAGCATACTTTGAAGATTTTCAAAGAGATTATGTTCGGTGGAGTGCAACTTACGGAGGACAATATGGCGAATGATGCATGCAATCTTGACACGACGCATATCTTCCACTGTTAGTAAATGGAAAACAGCTTTCTCAAGCTCAACTTTTTTTCATGCAACATCGTGAATGCACTGCCTTCCGGTACCTGAAGTTATTTTAAGCCATCTCTTGAAACTTCACTTTTGGATTATCAAGAATAGTTTTACGAATTCATGGCATTCTACAGTAGTAGACCATCGCCAAATTGTTTCCGAGAGAGAAGAGCAGCCATAAAACTTTTCAAATCAATGGCGGTTTTGCACTTCATGTTTGCCTATCAAGAAGCAACATTTAATCAGCAAAACAAATTTGGATTTTTTCATTGTTGCGAAAATGACAAAGCAACGCGTTACTAAAATTATCGTTTAACCATTTTTTAGCGACATATATATATATATATATATATATATATAGACAGACAACCTTATTAAGGTTCCGGCAAAGATATTCGTGCCCTCATTGAACCTTCTCTTTGGATTTGTTGAATTTGAAAAGAAGAAGAAGAAGAAGAAGAAGAAAATAAGGTTCTTAATTATATTTTGAGAAGCTCATAAGCGTATTTTTGAGAGTTTTCCTTCAACCTTGGTTCAATATCTATCGGTTTAATCAATAGAAAGCCCTTGAAAATATATGAAATTTTCGCGTTTGTGCCTTTCGCGCTTCATTTATTAGAGGAAATATTCCTCCATAAAACCGAGGTTTTCAAATTTTTGCTCATAACGCGTGATCTCTTATTAACTCGTCTTGCGGTAGCGATGTCAACGTCTTATCACATAATTATACGTACACATATGCATATATATATTATATATACATATACATATACATGGCTCTTCAACAAGCCTTAAAGAGTTTTTTACGGTATTTCAAGTAGTAAGGCAAACACTTTTGTTGCTTCATGTGTACTTTTCTTTATTACGTTTGTTTTTCTCGAATTTATTTATTTTTTCTTTTTCGTGAAATGTTGTATATCTCTTTTTTTCGTTTTTTATTATTATTACATATATATATATATATATATATGTACACACACTTGAAACTTTTTGCCATTTTCGATGAAACATTTCTCGGTCTCTCATTTATATGCTGTTGGATAACTTTTTTAATGAACTTTTGTGATAAGCACAATAACTCTGAGTTGTCCGAAACAATAGCCAGAAAAAGTTGCCAACAAAATTGCATTAATTCCTCAAGATCAAATGGAGCAACGGATAAATGAAAATGTGAAAAGAAGAGGAGGAAAAGGAACAGACAGCAACGAAAAGTGTAAATTGCTGCGTGTTATTTTAGTTAAAAAACACTAATGGTTTCAGTTGTTGTGGCTCGAGCCGAAATGAATAAAAAAAAAAAAAAAAAAAGGCAGAAGGATAACTAAAAAACTCTTAAAAAAGTGCGGTGGGCAGCGATGTCGTGTAACAATATTGTTATTCGTTGGGTTAAAAAAAAAAAAGAGAAAAGTATTTATTCAGAAATTGTTGCTGCATACAAACGAATTCATGTCAAGTTGTGGAGTGTTAAGTGTTTTGTATTGTTGTTGAGATTGTTTTACAAAAACAATGGAACACAAAAAGTTGCTCAAGTGTTTTTAGAGCGCATATTAACGGGCAACTATTCAAACAATAATAATTTTGTTGACACTTAACAAAGTGCCGAAGATAAAAGCTAATTAAGTTTAGTTCTATTAAGGCGATTATGACTTCAATTTAATTTCGTCCCTTCATATTCTCTTCGTTTTGCACTTCGTTACAGATACTAACTTATGTAGAGTAAAGTGACAGGGTCCGTAATTACGTCGAGACATTCATGACATATGTTACTTGAGTAGTAGTAGTGAGGTCATTTAGCTTGCAGTAGAAGAAGACCTGGGAAGTTTAGATCAGTATTTTGAGTTTTTCAAAAAATTTTCCATTTATTTCTATGTCATCTGAGGATAGAGTACGGTCTGCATAAAATTCGTAGCACTTTCCTTTTAAAGAGGAATACACACCAAACGAGTGGTCGGGTAGCTTACGCACCTGTAGCCACGACCGCTTCTATCATTCTGGCATAGACCTTGTTCGAGAAGTTTTATTTACTGATTAATTTTATTCACCATATTGAGCGTCTAGAAGAATTGTCCCATTTTACGTACGCTAATAATACAGCAAGCTTAGGTTCAGTAGGATGAGCCTCTTTACCGTGGATTTACAAAACTCAACGGAATATGCTATGTGTGTAACTGTTCGACCTTCGGGACTTTATGGTAAGGAAGCACTGTTTCTGCTATCTTTTGGAAACACTGGGACTTCTGTGCGAAAAGAACAACTAGTCGTTTAAGGCTCTCCCCAAAATTATATTTGAGTATCGTCATAAGACACGGAAGCAATGTTCGAACAAATAAATGTTAAATCTCGTGTTGGTTGGAAGCAGTGATGTGTTCACTAATAACAGTGGGCAGGTTAAGACTACAAACACATCCCAAGCAACCAAGCAAGTTTTCCATGCTGAAATTTCAGGTTATCATGACTTGGTGTCGGCAGCGTTCTCCGAGCTGGAACGTTTGTTCCATAATATATCATCTCCAGTGTATATAAAGTTTCTCATAAATGTTTTTTATTTTTTTTTTGACACACAACTGCATCTATTCAAATCTCCAAGAAGCTATGTTGTGTACGCTTTACTGGGATAATTCATGCAAGAGCGTGTAGCTTGAAGATATTGCTTTCAAATGAAGAACTCGTAGTTTTATTTATTATCCTATAGTTGTACTTACACTTTGTCCTAAGAAACGGCACCATTATATTCATATACGCAGTACCACAATCGCTTTGCATAAACAAATTCAGAGATTTAGCTTAAGATTGAGCTATACTTCGATTTGGATAAGAAAGAAATGGTAGTAAGTAAAGATGCCTTTACGGCTTCACTAACAAGTGTTCTGTAAATGGTCGAACATTTCACATCCTGTTTGAGACATTAAGCGGTAAACGGAAAATCTTCTAAAGTAATTTAGGTTTTCGGGGAACTAAGGTTTGCGGCTCAGTAACGTGGATTTCATTTCTTTTCTTTTCTTATAGAAAAGATTGCTTGCAAAGCTTGCGAGTGTCCAACAGTTAATTTCTCCTTGCTTTCATAAGATTCTAATTAGTTTTGAAACCGCTTACAAATAAAAGGTCAAGTACGTCGAACTTTTTCGTGTTTTTAAAGTTTTCATTTTAAGATCTCGTAAGATAAATATATATCCAGGTTGTGCAAATTTTTCTTTTAATATCGAAATGTAGGCTTTTTAAGGAATTTATAAAATTATTATAAAAAAAAAAAAAAATCACGCCTCTACTCACTTCGAAGACTTTCTTCCCCAAATATAAAAAGCATTCACTTTGTACTGTGCAGATAAATTGTTACCTTTTCTCGAATGATTCTGTTTGGTTTGAATTTAAGGAAAGCCATTAGTTTACAACAACGCTTTGCAATTTGCAAAAACAAAAGCAAAAAAAAAAAAAAAGAGAGAAAGAAAAAAAGAAAAAACGCATACACGGAAAAGTCTTACAGTAAATGCTGAACAAAAATGTTTGTGGCCTTCATACTGATTATTGTTAGAGGTCTCTTTGTACGACCGCTTCCTAGCATTACCTTCGTTTCATGGAATACCATTGAGAGACTACTGGTAAAACAAACATCAGTTTTATTTAACTTCCAAATAAATTTGATGCCTTCAATACTTTACATAGTTTTCAGCCTAAATATATGGCCGACAATTGAAATTTCAGCGACTGCCTAAAACTATGCACTAATGCACACATGGTATAAATGGACATAAGGGTACTACTAGTGCTACAACTACTACTCCTACTACTCCTTCTACAACTACTACTACTACTATTATTATTATTACTACTACTACTACTACTACTACTGCTATTGCTGCTACTAGTGTTAGTGCTACGACCATTAACACCGCTATCACCCAAAGGCAACAAATAAATGCTTGTGTAACACAAATAAAGTACAAAGCATTTCATTTGCGCCCAAAACAACACCGGTATTATGTAGAATGAATGCGCCGGCAAATCGACGTAAACCTCTGCAACAACACAACGAAAAAATTGCTTTATTTGAGAGAACGCATTGATGCGGTTTTTACGCTATAGGAGAAAACGAAGCAACAAAAAAATTAACAAAAAAAAAAAACAAAACAGACAAAACATTTAGAAAAAAAAAAAAAAAAAAAAAAAATGGAATTCTGAACTTTTGGCAGCAATTCGCTGCATGAACAATAGATAAAAATTTAGTTTTACCCCAAACAACAACAAAACATCACCTCTACATAGATGCCACTCAAATTCGAGTACTGCTATGAAACATCATCTGGTTGACTTTGACAGAAGCAACAACAATATCATCAGAAGATATGCATACGTTTAAAAAAAAAGTGAAAAACAAAAAAGTTCTGTGTATAGTGACATTTATTTGATAATTTCTGTGTTTGAATGACTATTGTATCGTATACGTAGACGGGGAAATACTATACCGTGTTGTATGGCCTCATGGATATGCCTTGTCATATGACATGCATTTGCATGGAGATAGTTAAATTTTTTCATGTTCCTGATGTTGTTGGCGCATTTGATTGTTTCATAGATGTATGAGATCCTTTTTTTTTTTTTTTCTTTTTTTGCGTTCGAACGGGTGTTTACAATTAAACGGTAGCGATTGAATTCGTGTTGATGACACACTGTGGCCTCTATTGAGGCTTGAGGTTTTGCGGTCATACCGCATTCAATTCATGTTAAAAATTGAGAAGCAATTTCTCTAATAGATAAATCGAAAAAAAAAAAAAACGAGAAGAGAAAAACATAGTGATTGAAAAAGAATGGTTGAAATATTAATTTATAAAAATTTATTTGAAATAATTAATTAAAATAATTTATATTGTATACGAGATAAGATACTGAATGCATTTGCAATTTAAAACTGCAAACACTGAGAGCACTGAAAAGATGAACAATATGTGTTTGGGGCCAAGATTTGTAATCTTCAACACCGTATCGTAAATGTTTAGAACGAATCTTCATTTTTAGATACGTGTCCAAACAAAAAAAAGAAAAAAAAAATACCCTTTGCCTGCATTTCACACACATACTACGTGCAATTATTCTCACTAGTTAGACGATTTAATAGCTTAATCGAGGCCACTAAAAGTGAAACGATATCTATACGATCTGTGTGCACAAGACAAATATTATTTATAGGAAAGAAGGATGCGACGTCAATACGCTTATGGACGGAGCATTTGGGGATGAGCGGAGCAGTCGCATATGTTTCCCTTCGATCAAGATTTTTTATGCACATCGTTTCGTTGACGTAAAACCCTTTCAAATCGAACGCATACAAACACTGCCCTCTCTTTTCTCGCTCCTCTCAATTCACAGTAATTTAATAGACACCATCGTGTCTCTGTGTAACTGGCCAAATAACAGAACACACATTTTATACAAGATCTCTTTCTCCCATAACAACAACTCACGCTGATATCATTATTACTTTCACTTCCAAGCATAACACACCTGTCATAGGGATTGCAACGAAAAGGTACATAACACACGCTTGTGTGCGGAACCTGAACATACATAGAGATAAATATATATATTCCCTCGATTGCTTGCTTGTATGCATGGAAATGTGTTATGAGTCTACTCAGCGGATGGCCACAGAGCACATTCAAATATCGGTTCTCTCCTTACGGAAATACTTCTCAAACAGTTAGAGAACCTGTAAAGCAGAATTCGTGAAGAGTGTTGCGAGAAAAAAGTTCACGATTTATTTCTTTCTTCTTATTTAAATCTCAGCAAAGTAGTGGCTACACATTCTCTCTAACTTTTATATTCTGTGCGATGTATTAGACTTCCTTGCTCTTATATTCCTACATACGAATACCGTGAGTTGATGTGTTATCAGATTTCCGTAATCACGATAATTATAAATAGGGAGAAGAAAAGTTTACGTAGCTTCAAAGGGATTCTGAATCCTTTAGTGCTCGCAAACCAATGAAAACAATTGTTCGGTGCTTTGTGTTGGTCTCTCTTAAGGTAATGGTCTCTCAAAGTGTAATGGCATATCGAACGGAATACAAAAGGTGTCGATTAAGTAGCCGCTACTTCGCTTAGATTTAAATGCTCTCCCTCTCCCCCCGCGCGCGCTCTCTCTCTCTCTCTCTCTCGCTCTCACGGCAATAAAGTAGATGAGATAATATCAATAGGCGTCAAAAAGCTCACAGTGCATGCAAGTCCATACAAAAAGTGGCACTGAAGCCAGAAGAATAGAAAACACGCTTAAAGAGCGCGCCTTGACCACATATTCCCCCCTTAGAGTCAGATTGCTTTCCCAGCTTTGCCATGAAGACTAAGACCAATGATTCCCGAGGACTTGCTGGTTACATATGAAGCACTCGAGACAGAATGGCCCCCCGTCGTTTAATGGGCCTCAATACTCCTACAGTGCTAGATCTTGTATGTGAACTAATTCCGTCCTTCTGGGTAACTCGTCTGTATTTAATATCCTTGTAACTTCCCGAATATCCATTACCAGCTAGGAAAAAAGTGCTGTTGTCTCTCACAATTACTTGGTAAAAGCGAAGGGCATACCTACGGCAGCATAGTTCCACACTTGTGCTTGGATCAGTATCTTCCTCCATTGATTCTCAATCGCTAAAGCAATTTGGAGCGCATTTGTTTAAATTTTTTAAGATTAACGATTTAGAAGATGTCGCCTTTACTTGTAACACCGTGACACAGATGTGTATTCGATCGGCAAGTGTTACCGAGCGTTGCTATGCCGAACCTTTACTATACACACCAATCGCAATTGAAATGTGGTCCCTATCTTGTAACCTCGTTATTAGCTCTTCTGCGTAATACCTGACCAGGTCCCTTCAGATCTTAACGAAATCCTGATTAAGCGAAGCTTTTCAGCATTTTCATGTAATCGCTTCAGTTTGATTGGTACCAAATAAACCCAAATATTAATAAAGTCTCCTATCTACATACGTAATACGTAAATATACACACATACACATATGTGAGTAGAATAAAACAACTTATCCACCAAACCAAAGTATTTTCCAAATGGTTAACTTGATTGTGGCCAAAGTTACGGTTATACGACAAAAGCAATAACAACAAAAGCAACATCAGCAAACAAGCATAAGTTTGTAGAGAAATGAAATGAAAAGAAGGACTAAAACAGTAAAAAAAATAAAAAGGCAAAAAGAATACAAGCAAACAAAAAAAATATTCAAGACAATCAAAAGGAAAAATACGCCCTTAGCACGAATAGAAAGTTAAGATGAGGCGTTAAAAACGGCCAACCGGAAAATGTTTGATATCCTTGCAAGGAAGAAAAGTTCATAAAGAGAATGTATGAAATAAAACATTTACGTCTACAGTAGCATACACACACACACACATACACACACAGTCACTATTATATAAGAAAAGCTTGGGAATCTCTTCTTGCTTCAAGCACAAAGCAAAAGCACAAAAAAAAAAAGACGAAAAGAAAAGTATTTAAGGAACTCAGGTTAACATAAATATTTATTTGGCGGTTAAACATTCTGATGGGTAAATAAGATTTATAAGTTTATCTTTCTTTTTTTTTTTTCTTCTTTTTTTCTCTTACTCGTTTCGAGGACGGTATGTTGATTTATCGAAGCATTTGCAACTCATCTGATATCTCGCGTTGTTCGCGTTCTGTACTCGACTTATGGAAATGAATCTCAAAATATGTGAATGTGTTGCTCAAGTAAATATTTAAATAGCGTCTTGTAAACTTAATTATCGTAAAAACTTAAAAAGCTGATTATTGGAAGTAATATAAAGGCTTTAACAAGTATGCGCATATCGATGGAGCGGTACAATTATTAAGCAGGATGATATATTAAATCATGCCATACGACTCATACCATTGACGTATCATTCAAATTTATTCCAAGCTTCATCTAATGATTCAGTTAAATGTTCTTGATGTGATAAATGAAGGGGTAACAACCTTGACTGTTTACTAAAAATAGAGTAATATTTTCCCACATCTTTGTAGAAAAATAAAAAAAAAAATATTAAAAGATTTTGTCATAATCGGATCAAGATAATTTACGAGACGTTTGAGTTGCAATTAAAAAAAAAAAAAAAAAAAAAAAAAAAAAAAAAAAAAAAAAAA
>CCAG010002816.1:0-13060 GCA_001077435.1 Glossina morsitans morsitans
AGGTTGTTGTGGCAGTAAAAAAAAAAAAAAAAAAAAAAAAAGAAAAGAAAAGAAAAGAAAAAGACGAAAACCCCGACAAAACAAACAAAAAAAAGTGATATTAACCTTTAAAAGAAAGCATAGGTGACAGGTATCCTAGAGTCGTTTCAAAGCGAATATAATTCTTTTGCTTATTTATTTTTTTTTTTTTTGGAGATTTTCGATGTTCTTTTTACTTTTTTAAGAAAAAGTTTATGTGAAATTTTGTTTTGTTGTTTGCCAGAGGGAAATAAATCATTTTTAAATGCCTTCAAAATTACATTTAATTAACTTGCGTGTATGGCGCAGACAAGTACGTTACATCATCTATTTTGCGTAAATTTTTTTTTTCATTTTTAGTTGAAAAAGATAATTAAAGAAAGCATTACCATGGAAGTATTTCAGAAAATCAAATACTCGGCTTTTGTTCCTATTTCGCAAAGCGTTGCTTGTTAATCATTAGCATGCATGCCATACAAATTCTACAGACGTCGCATATAATGATGTAACACATATGATAACATTCAAGGCAGAAAAAAAAGAAAAAGAAGAAGAAGAAGAAGAAAAAGAAGGCAACGATATTCTTAAGTTGACAAAAGTGCAAAGAGGTTTTTCTTATTTATTTATTTACTTCTTTTTTTTTTTTTCTTTTATTCCTTTTTTTGAATTGTTGGTATATGTTGATGTATAAGATGTTTGTGAGTTTCGGTAGGTGTGTGTTTGCTTTTAATAGAAACGATGCTCTTTTTGGGGAGAAGTGTGAGTGCGTGTCTAAATAGTAAATAAAGTAAAACCAAGTATACTTTCTTTTCCTTTATATAAATATTTTCCATGGGCATGTGTGCGAATGTGTTTGTGAGCATATGTAAACGTTAACCATTTTAGCAAAGACGTGTTTATTGTTTTCATTTATTCAAAGAATTACTTTTAATTGCAAATCTTTTCTCTTTTCAGTTTGCAAAAAAGATTTTACGATTTTTTTTCTTCTTCTTCTTCTTCTTCTTGTTTTTGTACAGAAAAGGTTAATTATACCTACAAAGACTGTATTTGTGTTTTAATTAGTAAATATTTGCAAAGCAATTGAATTTTTAAAATAATTTACTTTTTATTCATTTATCTGAACATTTTCTTCTTTTTCTCCTTTAAATTCCTTGTGAAAAGGAATTTTTGCAAAATTTGTTATTGTATTAAAGAAATGTTATCATCACCAATGAAATATTAAAGCGAAAGATAACACTAACATAATACATAAGACTAGTATTTCTTTCATTTCTAAAAAATGTGCTGAAATCGTTATATACACAAACACTAAATTTGGCTCATACACTCTTAGGGATTTAAACTCTTAGCGAATTAAGGGAATGTTCATTATGTTAATAGATCGAAATTAGTTCCATCTAGGTCTAGGTCTTTGGTCAGGCTTAGAAATCGGAAGCTGCTACAGCTTTCAATTTATCGATTATGATGCAGTTACAGCTCACGGTCAGTGGAGGAACGCATAGGAGATGTATTATTCTCTAAAAATCTATCATACGCAACGGAGACCTTATAAAGCCTGTATCTTCTCGATTCGTGTGTGATACTAAAGCATTAAGCAAATCGAAACAAATAAATGCAAAAGCGAGAAGTAAAAAGTAAGAAGACTGCAACGGACTGCGGCCTATCTTTAAATGCCCTAAACCACTTCGCTTAATATAGTTATTCATAAAACGACTTTTCAAAATAATTGGTTTTATGGGAAATGGTGGGAACAGTGGTCGGATCTGAATCATTTTCATAAGCGTGTCATTAAAATTTTCAAAGTTGCGACCCAGAATACAATCTTGACAGACGGACAGATAAGTTTAGATGGGTCTATCTCACGACATTCTGAGTGCGCAAACTTAGTGTATCTTTACGCTTACAGAATGAAAGGTCGATGTAGTGTATCGCGATTTATGGGATTAGCTTTAGGATGAATGAACGGTAAGCTGCGTAGTCTCATTGAAGGACTTATATAATGGACAGAACTTTTTAATTGGCACAATATTTGCCGTAGAGGTCGTTCAGTGTATATCATTATCAAGAGAGATGGATGATCGCCACGGTACTGCGTTTAATTCTGTTTTAAATATTCTGGAAAAGAATGCAGCGGAAGCTACGGAGCTAAGTAGGTTAACTTGGAGTGAAAACGCAGCATGCTATCAAAGACTTAGAAAGTTAGCTTGCGAAATTTTGGGTGAAAGAAAGGTAAAGTAAAAGCGAGTCAGGAAGTGATTTTCAACTTGAGTTGGGAAAATCTATAGATTGGGGCACATTCTTCAGATCCGTCTCCATCTGATCTGAGTTCTAACTGGTAAGGTTGCATATTGAGAACATCTACAGATGGCGACATATTTTCCGCATCTATCTCACTCTGAATAGTTTGGATTTCACCTCGACACCATGAAGTCTCTACTCCGACGGCATTCGTCAGCTAACCGATAAGAGCTTTTCAATTTGCTTAAGTACGTTGAATGGGTGTTCGCGCAAATTAGGATAAAAATACTCTCGAAGCATATTTCACAAGAAAGCAACGTATAGTGAACTTGTTAGCACTCTCAGATCTTTGTGAGGGAAACTTTTAATTTGAAATAAACTTTTGTGAGAAGGACTCTCACTTCGCAGCCCATAGCTCTGAGCTTAATTTTTGTTTCTCGATTTTATTGGAGTGCCCAGGTTGCATATGCTTCTGCTGACGAGCTTCGATGTTTTGTATTTAAATATGTTTTAGGTCTAATAAGAATTAACTCCGCACCCTTATGCACCCGCTTAATATGTGACGGGACACACATTCATAACTTCCGCTATTTCTTTAACTTTAATTCGACAATAGCTTAGCATAATTTGGTGAATTTGAATAATGTTTTCGTCAGCGGTTATAGTCTTTGGTCGTTCCAAACGTTTTTTGTCACCCAAACTTGTGTTGAAGTTGTTGTGATTTAGTTCAGCTATCGTCCCCGTGCAAAGTATCCAACACGTTCTTAACTTGTATAGGCGTGCGCCCCTTCAAAAGCAAACGTTCAATCTGTTCATTTCCACAAAATCACACACATTTAAATGATTGTCAAATGATTGTCAAACTGCGTACCCAAAATGATCGAAAACTCGATAAGTATTTTCACTAAAGCATGTACGAGCACATACACCAACTTTCAAGTGCAGGTGCTGTCCTTTTCATGTTCAGATCGGAACTTTTTCAACAAGCTTACGTATATTATACATTGGTACAATTGAACTCATTCGAATAATTTTGGTTCCATTATCAAAAAACCCGATTTGAATGGAAATCTTAAGCTACTTGCATTTATCAACAACAGAACAAAGTGTATGAGAACGTAAGTTGTTCTTTGTGGAGTTCTAACACTAACGATCACTTCTTTCCACTGTAGCCAAACTGCTACCGTATCCACTTGGTGAGAAGACATCCTTTGAGCGGCTGCTGTAATATATGTAATAATAATAACAAAAAAAAAAATATATATATATATGTATAGTATATATATATATATATAGTATATATATATATAGTATATAGGTGTCATAATACAACCAAACAACAATCGACGAAAGCCGTCCAAAGCGACCATAAAAGTAGCGTCACTAAACGAACTGCAACTTGTAAACCCATTGTCGGAGTATCATGAAATTTCGACACATATCGTATGAGGATTGGTGCTATCCAGAAATGAAATGAGCCTGGCAAGGCTGTTACCATATATGTGTCATACAGAGGCCTTATTAAGTGATGTGTTTCAAAGAAAATGTTAAAAAGTTCCAACTAAGCTTGTGTTTGTGTGCAACTCAAGTGAAATATGAAGCGAAACGTTTGACGACTCAGCATAAACTGAATGTAATTTCACTTTAGATTTCTAAAACGATACTGATAAACAAGTTTGCATATGATTTTGAAATTTCAACTTGTTGTTGTTAATGATGACTTGAAAATGCTTAACAAATCTATGAACACAGACGACAAAAAGCAATACCGCTATCGTCGTTACAATTTTATACACATATATATATATAGACTAAAGCTGACCAATCGATCATTCAGAAAAATGAAAAAACTAGAGAAACCTTCTTCTTACCATTGCCATTGGCAATGCCGGAACGGAATGCATAACATGATCGATGGGTGGATACCATTTAATCTCAGTTTGCAATGAAGTTCAATGAGTTACAAAATCAATCAATTTTGAGTGAAAATGAATCAAAAGTCATAAGCATCGATAACCTTTGCCGTATGCATTTCATGAAACTTACTTACGAATGAAATTTGATTACTCAAAGCTATCTTTAGGTGAAGTCGCTTTGAAAACTAAGGGATTTGTGGTTGTAAGCCTACGAAAGCCAATTTAATCTTAAAGCTAAGAAACCGATAAAAAAACAAAAAACAAAAAAAAAGAAAACGTTGAGGGGAGACATAAATACATAAATGAAATCACTTTCAATAAATACTGGATACGGAGGCAGTGATTTTATTAATAACTGCCTGTATACATATGCAAACAATTCATGTTCGCACCTCTGCATGCACAAGCATATCTACAATAAATGCTACGCACATTTACTTTGATTTATGACGATTTCTATCCTCCCCTTCCCCTCCCCCGCTTACCCAACGTCATCACTATGAGATGTGTATATATGTTATTTGGCTGTGTTTACAAGTGCACCATAGCTACACAATTGCAAGGGTTTGTGGTTGGAGATGTGTGAAAAAGGGATTTCGTATTAAGGGATCTGCAGGAAGCATTTGTCAAAAACCGAAATCTTAAAATGTTATGCCTATCGGCAATAATGATACATATGCTATATATATATATATGTGATGGTGTATTTATGCTTGTAAATGCGCGTAAGCTTTTATTGGTTGTATGAATAGGCCTTAAGTGAAATTTCTTGACAAATCGTTAAATAAGCAGACAAACATGACAACAAATTGATTTGTCGGTTTTTGTTTGCGGAACTAATAGCTTTTCATCATACGACTGCTAGCCTATTCAATTCATATATATATATATATATATATATGTATATTGGTTTTATTTTAAACTCTGGCCTTAACTTTCAAAAATGAGACGACGTAAAACTGTTAACTAAATGTTTTTTGTTTTTTTTTTTTTTTTTCTATATTTTTAGGGAAAAGTTTTACATTGACAATCACCGTATCAACCAATCCGCCTCACATAGCCACCTATAATAAGGCCATTAAAGTAACGGTCGATGGTCCCCGTGAGCCACGCTCCAAGACTAGTAAGTATTCTACGAAAAAAAACAACAAAAAAAAAAAAGAAAAGATTTTTTGTTTTGTTTTGTTTTTTTTTTTATTTTTGTTTTTTGCACTTCTCTTCTGTGTTTGTTTTTTTTTTTGTTTTGTTGTGTTTTTTCATTAATAAAAACACTTACACAATATACACAGCAGACATACATACATACACCTCTGGAAAATCTATAACACTAACAAACCCATAAATTTCATAGAAACGTGTGCTTTTCATTATTCCACAATAAGATTTAATTTACACAAACGAAAGTGCTTACAATGTTCCCATCTACAATGGAAGAGTTTTGTATGCAGTGACAACAACAATCACACACAATTCATTAGTTGCACAAGATAACAAAATATTTCGACACCGTTTCTCAGTGTTCAGGCATTGAGTTACTTTTACTGTTACATGCGTTCCGTATGCTGTTTTACAAAACAATTCATCTTTTAAGAATATTCATTAAAACCAAAATGGCTTTCAGTTAAAAATGTAGACAGACGGACGGAGAGTTAAACTGTTATTTCGCAAGCATACAAACGCACACACCTTGTATGTATGTATACAGAAGGATAACAAAAGTCCATTTTTACTAAATATTTATAAGCATGCAAATATTTTACTTTGCATATGTTAAATACTCTCTGTACGTAGTGTTTATATGTGTGTATGTATGCGTTTATCTATCTGTCTCCGTGTTTGCCTGTATAAGTATACGTATGTGCGTGCGTGCGTGCTTGCTTGCTTGCGTGCTTGCGTGCGTTCGTGCGTGTGTGCGTGTGCGTTTGTCAGTCTCCAATCCTTTCTTTAGCATATAAATAAAACAACAAAATGTAACAGGATTTTCATTTAACTCAACTTTCCATTCTTTACTTTCACACAATCCACAAAATGATTTATAACATTTGTATATACGTCTATATGCATACGAATACACACACACATACACACACACTAACACACACGCATACAAACATATATATCTACTTTATATTTAATTTCTCATCTTCTCCTGTTTCCTCATTTCATTACAATTTTCCATACGCTTCGCTTTCATTTAAAAGTTTTCTTTCACAGTAGCAGCAGCAGCACCACCAACAGCAGCCGCCGCAGTAGTAGTAGTAGTAGTAGTAGTAGTAGTAGTAGTAGTAGTAGTAGTAGTTATTTGTTGTGCCTTTCTTTTGGAAAAAAAAATGAGAAAAGTTTACATTGTCAGACAAAGGGTTATTATATTTTAATGAAGCATTTAAGTGTGTGTGTGTGTGTGTGTGTGTAAAAAGGACACATTTTTATTGTAGTTTAGTGCACGCAGTCAGTGAAACATTTAGAAACATTTAGATGCGGTTAAAGATGCGGATTAAATCTATGTATACGTTCTTCGCACAAAATAAGTTTTCAAAAAGTTTAGTGCAATGCCAAGCTCAACGATCGATATTTTCAAGTTTTCTCTCTTATTCTTACAAAACCTTGCAATTGCTTGTCAACAAGTCTATGAAAATTGAATATAAAATCGCAAAACGAACAAAACACGAAAATCAATTAAGAAAATACATATATATATATAGATATATGCGATCGTGACCGACTCTTTTATACCCTTTAACACTCTTGCGCTAGAAAAGACAAAAAAAGTAAAAGAATTAAATTTTCATGCTCTACGCTCATACGTAGTGGGCGCGGCTGGTTGTTTCTATTTTCAAAATAAAAGGTTTTGTCACAAAGGCGTGTGGGCGTTGTAGGCGTGTCCTTGGGAAAGTTTATCTTACTTCCAAATGCTTCTGCAAATTCGAGGGAATGTCTAGCATAATTACTACACAGTTGCGCTTTGTGTACAGACACATCGATGGACATGTTTAAGTGTATTCCAAATTTGTAACTGATCAGCAATTTATATACTTTATTGGGGTTTTTGAAGTTTGTTTCTGCACCTTATAGAGGTATTGAACAAAAATTAAGTTTTACTATACCATAATATAGGGTAGGCGTGGCCAATTTTTTCCAGCTTTGTACAGATCCTGCGACATCGGCCATGTTCGAACTCGCGAACATCGACTTGGCAATACATAAAACAAAAAAGCTCACTGCGAAAACAAAAAAATTCTAAAGACTGGTGATGTCATCAATTATGCCCTTCGACCCTATCAGTTGCTAAAAGGTCGAGTTTTTGCAAAAGATTGCATGTAAACCAAAATTGACACTCGGTTTTAAACACCAGCGAAAATTGTAGTTGTATCTCATCATTCAACGTATGACATAGTACGTCATTGCAAAGGCCCCTCTACGCCCTGAAAGCTGTTAATAGTTAAGATCAGATACAAAAAGTATAAAATAATACCATTAACCTAACCATGGTTCGACAAAAAAACTCATTAACTAAAATGATTTTTTTTTCCCTTGAAATTTGCACTTTTTTCTCAAGCACTCCGAAAAGAGTGCCTGCGTCGCTAAATGAATCCCTGATGGGAAGTTGCCATCTAATGTCTCGTTTAGTAGATTAAAAGTATTTCCAAACATAAATGTGTTAGTGTAGCTTCGCGATAGCTTGTCCGTTGGATGCATTATGAAACTGAGACTGATATTTCTGCCAATATATTGAAACTATGTTGAGAAGTGTTTCTTATTAGCTCTAAATTCGATTCGATTCGATTCGATTCGAAAATTATACGCTTTCTTGGCGTTTTCTCCTCTTTCGTTTTGAAATAAGTAAAATGTGAAACGGCCGAATGCGTCTTTCACAGATTGAGCAAAACGGTCACTTTCGAGCACTCCTCTTCTTGTCGAGAAAAGAGAATGAAGAAGACCGAGCACTCCTCTTCTTGTCGAGAAAAGAGAATGAAGAAGACCGAGCACTCTTCTTCTTGTCGAGAAAAGAGAATGAAGAAGACCGACCACTCCTCTTCTTGTTGAGACAAGAGAATGAAGAAGACCGAGCACTCCCCTTCTTGTCGAGACAAGAGAATGAAGAAGACCGAGCACTTCCTTTCTTGTCGAGAAAAGAGAATGAAGAACATCGACCACTCCTCTTCTTGTCGAGAAAAGAGAATGAAGAAGACCGAGCACTTCCCTTCTTGCCGAGACAAGAGAATGAAGAAGACCGAGCACTCCTCTTCTTGTCGAGAAAAGAGAATGAAGAAGACCGAGCACTCCACTTCTTGTCGAGAAAAGAGAATGAAGAACATCGACCACTCCTCTTCTTGTCGAGAAAAGAGAATGAAGAACATCGACCGCTCCTCTTCTTGTCGAGACAAAAGAATGAAGAAGACCGAGCACTCCCCTTCTTGTCGAGACAAGAGAATGAAGAAAACCGAGCACTCCACTTCTTGTCGAGACAAGAGAATGAAGAAGACCGAGCACTCCTCTTCTTGTCGAGAAAAGAGAATGAAGAAGACCGAGCACTCCTCTTCTTGTCGAGAAAAGAGAATGAAGAACATCGACCACTCCTCTTCTTGTCGAGAAAACAGAATGAAGAAGACGGAGCACTTCCCTTCTTGTCGAGAAAAGAGAATGAAGAAGACCATATTTATTGTCGATAGATTGCAGACTAAGAGAAAAAGAAATAATAAAAAATGTACTGACACTGAACAGCTGTAAATGTGTTCTAATCAAAACATAGCTTTCGCTTGACAGGCAGTGTAACTCGGACAAATTTCATTAGGAATTTTCTTGCAGCATCCTCAAAACAATATTATCTAGCAAATGGCTTGGGACCTTTTCGCAAAGCTAATTGAAACTATTTTTTATTAATAAAAGTGCTTCCTTTACTTTGGCGAAATATTGAACTTCTTCGCTCAAGTGTTCGCCAATCATCACGAAAGTCAATTTTTTTAACAAAGTCTTCGTCATTCATGAACTATAGCCTAACTTATATATATGTATATTAAATGCTATAGATATTTCACGAGAGAGGCTGTGGCATTGCAATTTTTTAATATTGTTTTTAAATCTTTGCATTTTAGTTTTGAACCCTTGAATATACGCTTAAAAGCGTTCTCATGTATTGCAAATGCATTGCTCTTGTTTCTATTCGGAAAAGAGTCGCCGAAAATATACTTTATTTTTAAGCTGTTACTGCGATGCGTGCTACTTAGAGGCAGAGATCCTTCTTCCACTTCACATGTAGGGAAATCGCTTAGCTGTTTTTATACGTAACGCTGAGGGATGAGGGTATGTTCAAAGCGTTTGCAACCCTTAAAAGACGTTCTCAGAGAAAACCTATAAAGTTTGCATATTCTTCATCAATATATCAAATTCTGAAGTGAAATAAGCATGCGCGTCGGTCAGTTTGTCTGATGTTCTGTTGATCGTAAAAATGAAGATATCGCGGCTTTAAATTTGGTAAAAACGTTGGCAGTTCTTGGACGCGAATTGATATTGAAAGTAGAATAGACAGATCAAAGGACGCGCTTACCGTGTAATATGAACGGAGGACAGTTTAGTTTTTCACAAGCAAAAAAGTGTAAGCCTTCTGTTGATTACTTGAATTGAAAACTTGAACCGATAAAACAATAAAAATTTCATGATATATAGCGGCCCGATAAAGACGCCAAACACTGGCCATGCCTATTCACTACTATAGAAGATCGAAATATGGTTTTTGTTCATTTTTCTTTTTATACCCTACACCACTTGTGGTGCACGAGCATGTTAAGGTTTTGCGGATGTATGCAACACCCAGACACAGACCCGTCGTTTATTATACCGATCGATTCAGGCTTGTCTGTCCGTCTCTCCGTCTCTCCGTCTTTTTTTCTTGTGTTTGATCTATAGGCAGCAACTTTTGAGATATTTTGATGAAATTTGGTGCAATGATGGGTTTCGACTCGAGGATGTACACCATTGATCGATCCACTTTTTCGACACTCAACCCAACGACGATTTATTTTGAAAGGCCGTTCCATGAATAATATAGGGTATTTATTTGACCGGGGACTACTATGGTCTTTTTACTTGTTTTTTTTTTTTTCTGTTTTTTCTAAGATGGTGGTCGCAGAAGAAGAATACAATTTCTTATCTTTTTTCTTATATTTTGAACCTCCTTCATCTTTAAATGAACTTACGCCAAATAATTATGAGTTTAGGCGGATGTAAATCGATTCAAAATTATTTAGTTAATTTTTTCTTTCATTTGTCCGTCCGATGTTAGTTCATGTATGTTTGTCATCAACATGCAAGCATTTTAGAGGCACCATCAAATGATTTGCAAGCCCTTATAAGTTCGTACTTTTACAACTACAATACATTGTAACTGGCAGTTGGCTGTACATTTCCAGAAATTTTGTTTAGAATAAATAAACTATAATCCAATACTCGTTTTGAGGGCGAGAACAAGTGCTAGTCTTCTTAAAGAAATTAAGAACATTTGCAAGGTCCTTTATGAAAATTCTCATGGCTTCGTTAAGTAAGTACTTGTGACAACTTTGACAGATTGACGGATTTTAGATAAGGAAAATTTGTGCATTGTATGTTTGTGAGTTTTGTTCTCTTTTGCTATGTGAGGTGTAGTTAGAAATTTTCAAAAGATACTACTGCTCCGTCCCAGCAGCATGCATGAATCGTCATCCGTGGCGCATATGTAGTAAAACCTCTCCCCACGCATACATCGACAACCATTTTCGTGGAGGCTGGTAGGACCTTAGCGAATTCCCTTCTTGGATTCCACTACTTCCTCTCTCTACCCGCTGCTTGTCTAAATGCAGCTGTTCAAGGAGCATCCTTGAAACAAATCCATCTACAACGCTCCAAATATCCCTGATGCCAATCGCAACGTTTACTATACTTCCCGGATTGCTTTGAGACTGTCCTCGCTCGAACCTTTTACAGCGAAATATCGCCTGCTGAGCGTCCGCCTCCACTTTGTACGCACCTCGGGCGCAAGGGTAAGCTGTCGTGTCCGAATCTGTACAAGTACGTCCGCAAGCATCCATGGCCAGACAGAAACTGTGTGAGATAATAATTTTGTGGCTCTGTGGGTTCTATCGACCCATTGCACTAAGTTTGGTATAAGAGGGAGCGTTCATCTGCCCTTCGTCGTTCTGTCCTAACGCGATTGCTGCGTTTGCTGTTTAATTTGATGTCCTCTGAGATCCGCTTTATTATTATTTATTATTATTTTATTTTTTATTTTTGGTCCAATGCATGGTTTTATAGAAGCTTTTCTAGTGGCCATTCAATCTTTAGCCAAATACCCTAACTATAGCATAAAGTTTAAGAATAACTCCAGAAAATAGCGAACCACTTTACCATCTACACTTGACACAGTCATAGTTCAATGGCATTGTACTAAACCAAGCGTGCATTGGTAACATAGAGATTTTCCTTAAAGACACCACCAACTGAGCTTCGTTTTCAAGATTTCGATTGTTTCGCATGTTAAGTATTGATCGAAAATCTTTTTTGAATTTTATGCGAGAACATTTTTGAAATTACTCCCAAGTTCATCGTATCGTCAGTAATTATCGAGTATGACATTTAAACGATAATTTGGGTGAACAACATTTTTGCATAGGACCGGAATAACTATCTTAATGCTTGCATTAGCACGGGAGCATTATAATGCATTCACGTTGTTTTGCACATTTACACAAACCATTCAAAACGTGCCTTTATCGCTTTGATTGTAAGCTAACTTGTGATAGGGCAACAAGAGCTTTAAAAAAAATGAAAATAAGAGAATTAAAAAAATAAATAGAAATAGAAATGCAGTTCGATGGCCAAAAAGTAAAGTTTGCAAACTGAAAATATGAAAAAATGTCATAAAAAAGTTGTAAGAGTAAGCAATCGAATTAGGAAAGCATTGCAAAGGAACCTATATATGAGGATGTTGTAGCCAAGTATTTGATTACGAAATGTGAAGAAATTCTTTTTTCATTTCTTTCGTTTAATCGTACAACTCAGCAATAAACTGCATACACTGGCATCAGCGCGCATCTACATATACATTGATATATACTGTATGCATAGATGTGCACGCACACACATACATACACACACACACACACACACACACACAGATACAAGCACACTCTTAAGCGAATATATTATCATAAATATCTATTCATTTGAAGCAAACATAATCATATCATCCTTTTAGTTAAGAGCAGAAAATTAAAAAAGCACTGAAAACATAGTGTTATCAATTTTAGGACAACAACAACAATTTCATTTTGCTTTTGGGCAACGACCGTTTCATTTTTCAACGGATCCCTTATCAGGATTTCGTATGCCACCCATCGGCAATTGTCAGAGTAAGTATTAGTGTTGAAGTTTATTCGTATGCATGTAAAAGGAAATTAAATGATTTCTTTTTTTTTTTTAAATAAAAAAAAAGATATTCTTTCCAAAAAACATTTTACATTAACATTAATTGCTACAAATGCATCTAATTAAATCTTTTTATTTTAAAATTTTGACAAACAAAAAAAAAATATATATATATATATTTTTTTTTTAATACGTTTCTATACATAGCAACCCTCTCGGCTAGACACCACAAATCGAACGTCAAAAAACCGCATGAAATCCACAAAAACGATTAGTTTTTTAAAGTGATTTTTTTCTATTTTTATTTTATTTGCGATTTTCACCCTTCACCGTATGCTCTGCATTGCTTTAAAAGTTTTTGTGCATGTGAAGGTGTGTGATGGTTTCGATAAATCTCGCTTTTAGTATAACCAAAAAATTTTGTGGTTAAATTTCATTTTTTTTTTCTTTTTATCTTTTTTTTTTTTTTTTTTTTTTTTTTTTTTTTTTTT
>CCAG010002817.1:0-18748 GCA_001077435.1 Glossina morsitans morsitans
TTTTTTTTTTTTTTTTTTTTTTTTTTTTTTTTTTTTTTTTGGTTAAAACAAAAAATCGTAAATATTATCGGAATACGTATATATATGCATGAGTGTATTTGTTATTTTTTTTTTTTTTTTTAACAAATTTCATAGTTCATACGCAAAAAAATGTCTTTTTAAGTTATGATCTCTTAATATCGCGTTAATACAATTTGCTTATAACTCTTATGAAATGTGGTTCAGCTTTGAATTTCACAAAAAATTAAATAAATAAAAAAAAAGTTTTACTATTTACTAGAATTTTTGCCTTTTATGTTTTTTTATGTATGTTTATAGTCGCCGTTATAGGGCATATAAAATGTACTTGCACAATTCTAAAACCACTTCGGTATGGGAGGAATGTATGCCGGAATGGCTTACCACTGATTACAAGAAATTTGTAATATGAACACTTTTTTCTCAGAAAAGATCAGACGACGGAAATACAAACTTTGGCGTATACGTTGTCGTAAGACCTTATCGTCTTCAGTTCAAGTTCCAAGGGACAACTTGGACAGTTGACGAACTCTCTGCTTTCCGTTGCTTTTGTATTATGCTGTGGCTCCTCTTATTTCATAGCCTTTTGCTATAGTAATCGTTTTCTTTCCTACACTGAATGTTAAAGACTGAAAAATTTCACAGTAATTAATGGTTAAGTCAATGATGAAAAGTGTTTTATATTAAAAGAAATATTTCATCAAATTTAGTCTGATAATAAATCTTCTCCCTTGTCTGTAGCTCACGACCAATAAATATCGACAGTTCGAACTCCATTGATCTGCTCAAGTTGTCTGAGTAATACATTGTATGTATGCCTTAGCTAGGCATAGTTCACCTGAGATCTTTTAGGGCGAGGAATAGAACATAAAAACGCCTAGGGAATCCATCGGAAAAGTCTTCTTCGCTTTACAGGTTGTAAACAGCAATGACCATAAAAAGATAACCAAGGGAATCTATCGAAAGAGGTCTTTTTTCCTTTATAGATTGTAATGACCACAAAGAACGCCACGGCAATCTATCGGAAAAGATTTCCTTTCCTTTACAGGTTGCAGACTGAAATGACCAAAAAGAAAACCAAGGGAATTTATCGGAAGAAGTCTGTTTTCCTTTAAAGGTTGTAAGACCAAATGACCAAAAAGAACACCATGGGAATCTATCAGAAGAGCTCTTCTTTCCTGCACAGGCTGTAAACTGGTGTGGGATGATGAATAATCTCATATTCCTTGAATGTACTTTTGCACATCGTAGAGTTATTCATATATATGTATGTATATAATAACGGATTATCTACCCAGGAGAGCTACGTAATGCCTCCATACGTTACTGTGACAATTTGATATTTTCCCTACATATAAGTTCTCTTGTAAAGTCTTACGAAACGATAAATATGATGAATAAAATATACTTCATATAGAGCGAGTAGATAGAGAGAGAGAGAGAGAGAGAGAGGAGATAGAGATTAAGAAATATTTGAAAGAGGATTGAAAACGGAAATCTCTGATAAATTGCCATCTAACCGGTAAGCAGTTACTCAGCCTGTTAACGGTTATTCTACGCCTTATGAAGATTTTTATGTGTGTGCGATAATTAAAGTTTAAATAATTTTATATTAATTCATGTACATTGTGCTATGTAAATAATCGGTTCAACATGAGGTTTCAGTAAGATTGCAAAGATCTGATACTTTTAACACGAATTAATGCAGATGATGAGTATTAAGCGATTCGGTAAAAGCCGTACATAATTACTTTTTTGTTTTTTATATCGCAATATAATCATTTTATTAACTAGTTGTTTGCTTAATTGTTTATGTATGCATATGTATATGTTTATATTTGTGTCTAGTAAATTGTACATGTATTTGTGAATGATATTTATACTGTTGGCCACTTTATTTAACCAGTGTTTACACAATCCTCAAAATAGTGGTAAAACTATCAACTCGATGCTCTACGGTTCACAATTAGGTTCAACCATTATAATATATAAATATATGAATAACTATATATATATATATATATATATATATATATATATATATATGAATATAAAATTTATTTACTTTCATTTTATATAAAATGTTTATATACATACTCGTATATGTATAGGTATGTAATGGTCTTTTTTTGTTTTGTAATTTTTTTTTTTACTTATTTTTATTTTTTTTATTTTTCTTGATTCAGTTCATAAATAATAGATGCATAAATACAATAAATTACCTCCGTTATGATTGTTGCAGGCATGTACGGTTTATTTTTTATAATTTTATTTATTTACTGCTCTTTTTTTTTTTTTTATTTTAATATTTTTTAAATAAAAAAATTAAATTATTGCTCTGAAAATATGCATTAAATTAATGTCATAAACATCAACCGTTTATTATTATGTGGGCAAGAACAGTAGCGCATAACGGAGCATTAACAACAGCAACTCACTAATGAATTGCATTTTCCTACACCCAGGAGACTGGTTTAATTGCAAATTATGAATTATAATAGAAACATGTAGTCTTTGTCTGTTGAATTGGCGTCACGGGTTTGCCTAATTTTTTTTTTTTTTTTTTTTCGGTTTCTGTTTTCTCTTTTTTCGGTTTTTGAATTCTTTGGAAAGCAAGTGATAGCTGGCTCATGCTTTACCCTAAGAACGCATAGAAAGTCGATCGTAAACATTTTTATACTTTACGGTACTTGTGAAGAACTTTTGTTTTCTTTTTTTTTTTTTCTTAATTTTCTATTTATTTATTTTTTGTTTGCTTCGCAAAACAGGAAGAATAGATCTAGCATAGCTAATGGGGAGGCCTAAATAAGCAAAAAAAAAAAAAAAAAATTTTTTTTTATAAAAACTGAACTTTATAGATATGCAAGTAATATAATCTGACATTGCAATGTTTTTTCTATAGAATAATTTCCCCAAACCCGAAAAACACGCTTTCATTTCTGTAAAGATCTGATAATTTGATTAAAATCCTTTTTCCCTTCTCTCTGGAGCATCCTATTGAGATTTGCAGAACAGGCAGCCGTCTCGAGCGAACATCTCTGGAGAATAGGGTGAATACGGCATCAATTCATACTGGGATTTATGCAATTTCGCCCTTGTATACACTGACTTGGGTCACGACGCATTTGTTCCATCATGAGTATCGAACGCTGTAGCCATTTGGAAAAACAATTTCTCATATGCAAATTTCCCGTTAAAATAGTGAATACATTGTCCTTTCACATCATTCCTCATATCAATTGCAATTTTGCTTTTTAATTATCGAAAATAATTTTCAGCACTTTTTCAATATTTTCTGCATTTTAAGTGTTCACCGCATTCGCTGTTATCGGTGTCCGTAGCTCAGCAGAACATCGATAAATTGCTCCTTTCGTAGGAGAAGTGTTGCTTTAATATTTTTCAAACCATTGCTGAGGTTGAACGGCATTTTTTCCCCATCAAAAGTTAAGACACGGATCGCGAATTTTTCTATTGTTACTCTAAAAAACTCTGCAGTTCGTAAATGAATAATGGAAACGACCTAGAACTTTGATAGACACTTTTGAGGTCTTGCATGTTTTAAAATTAACCCTTCACTACCGGGACTCAGCGAACGACGTATTTCACTCGACATAGGAGAAGAGAAGAGCTTTTCGTACCCACTAAACTTCTGTTTTCCAATATCCGTATCGACATTAATGTTTCATTTTTCCATTCTTCACTCTTTCTTTCTCTCTTCCTCTCTCTGTCTTTTTCGGTCCCTTTCTCTAGGATATGAATTCCTTACCGAAAGTGTAACCGTATCTCCTTTGAGGATGTATCTCCTGCGAAGCTACAAATTTTTTTTGGAGACATTGATAAGCATGCGAACATCAATCAGAAAAGTGATAGGACATTCTTTGAAAGAGATATTATTCAGAAGGAAAAATGTCTGAGGCGGCAGCTGATTTAAGTTTAGTGTTGCCAACGTTGCTTGGACAAGCTTTGCTTTAAGAAGCTCGGAATTCTCGTACAGGAAATTAAACCTATAAGGTTGTAATCAAATACATTGATTATTATTGACAGTAGGAATGGAGGGAACGCATAACATGTTCTCCACTAATCCTACTAAGCGGAGGTACCGACAATATTTACTTCTTTTGTAAGTCGTTTCGGGTATTTCGCCACGAATATCGGGTTCTATTCGTGTTTCATCATCCGCTACGATTCAAGGGAAAAGGATATTTTTTTTAGCCAAACAATTTTCTTTTGGCCCAGAACACGTCTTACTCAAAACTTTGAACAACCATTTTGTGTAATAAGTAGATCAGCGAGATAACTTGTACTGCATCATATCGCTTAAATGTGTTTGTTTGATGTAGCGAAACAACAGTTTGACAGATGGTCACAGTCATAGTAATGTCATCTCTTAGAAAAACCCAAGCCGTTATATAATTCGAAAATAAATTGTTAATGATTGACTTAACAATAGAATATAAGTGAATAAATTTTAATAAGGTAAAGTTACGTTGCGTACGACTACGCTTAAATAAGCGGGTAACACATCCGAACACAATTATATTAAATATTATCTAAGCCAATAATGTGTTCATATATAAAATAACAATTAGTCAACAAGATATTCCTTTACGGTGAGATTAGTGTGCGGAATGAGGGGCAACCAACCACTAAGTTCATTCATTTGGGGCGTTGAAAACTACCCACAATGTAACTAACGTCAATCTAAACTTTATGAAAATATTTTCTAAAGATCATGTTAACATTCAGTAAGAATACTGCGATCCATTAAGAAAACATTTTTCTTTTTCTGTTGTATTTTGCATTCCTTAGATGTGCTTAGGTTGCGGAGTATTCGAATGTAGACAAACGCGGGCATCCGTTCGTTTAATCCGTAGGAATATGAAAAAGTAGTTAATACATAACACGCAGCATTTTCCTAAGCTTTATGAATATCAAATCAAATGTGTGCCGCCGACTCAGCAAATGCTTCGAGTTGGGCTTAAAGCAACTTGCAGTCGCATTATTTTGGGCGGATGAAATTGTATTTAGTTGTTTTCGGAGAAACTGCTCTGGTGTAGAAAAAATTGAAAATTATTTTTACCACCTTTATCTTCGTTCAAAGAGCATGTCGGAGCTTTGCCTATACTACTCCATAATTGCATTTTTTAGCTTAACTAAGATGGAAACTTTCCAGACCTTTCCCTAGCGAAGGTAGAACTACATGTTGCAATCTATCTTCATAGACTGGCCAAGAGGATAGCAGGTATGAACTCAAACCACTAGGAGCGAACAGTAAAAGTTGCTTCTGAGCTGATTTAATTAAATCAACATAGCACGTGGATGCGATTCCAAGTTAAAATGGAAATAAAGTTTAATATCATTACATAAAGTACAGCACGTCAGTGAGTGTCGAGAGCAGCCTCTGTCCTCACGGGAAACTTGTCATAGGCAGACAGACAGACGGACCTGCTTGAATCGATTTAGAATATGATGCGGTTCAAGGTAGTAAAAGAAACGAATGTAGCCCTCACCCTGCGGCGATGAGTATAAAAACAAAGAGCAGAAACAAGTGCCTGCAAATTATTTGCGCAAAAACGTGTTTGCTTTAAATTTATTAAATATTTTTGAAAGCAAATGTACTCTCAATGAATGTGTTATGAAAATAATAAAATACTTATATGAATGTGTATGTATGTATCAGCGTGTATCATTATACACATAATTTCCATGGAGGGATAAATTCATGTAATCATCAGACAGATCCTTAATAATATCGAAATTTGCAAAAAAAATTTCATCTAACGCGCGTGAAGACAATCAGCTCCAAGTTTCTGTTAAATGACGTAATTTAATGCAACATTCATTACTGCTTTACTGATCGATTTTAAATATACTCTGTATCCAACTATCTGTTCAAAGTTATGATATATCAGCTGTCCATGTGATCAGAACCATCTGATCCTTTTTGTGAATATTCCCACCAGAAATTTTTTTTGGTTCGAAATCTTGACAACTTTACCGCACTTGAGATTTGAAAAACCCCAACCATTGAGTTGTTAGTTGCGATCTTTTGCCTACTCGGCTATGCACACATGCGCACTCAGCTAAAGCCAGAAAATCGATGATGTAAACATTTTCAAAACAAAATATTTTTTTTATTTTTTTGTTGTGGCGCGTTTTTCTAAACAAATCACGTTAGCTTACTTAGCTAAACCAGATCATAGCGATCATTGACTCTTTCGCGCCTAAGATGGAAACGTAACAGCCTTGATTACCACTTTTCTGTTTAATATGGACGTTTCCCTGCAATCTTCTCGGGAAGATCGTGGTGAAGTGGACATTTTTCCCATGACATTATTACAAATATTCTTACATTTCAGGTCGTTTAAGGAATGCGATGGATACAACCATTGGCATATAAATTGCAAACATTTTTAACAAGACTTTAACAACAACTACAGCTTTACAAATTTATTTACTTTTGTTTTTTTTGTTTTTTGTACCTTTTATTTAAATAACGATGCAGTTATCAATTTGTCGTTTGTCATTTCTATAAAGAGAAAATCTTTATATATTACGTTGTTCGGGAAGTCATTTCGCTTTCTTTCCAACAGTGCATTTAATTGCATTTTTTTCGCAGGCAAGTTGACACTTGAGCCGCCACTTCTTTTTGACAACATATATATGATTCTGTGGAATAGGTTTTGCTTGAAGCCTGATCGGCTATGGAACTTCGATAGCAACAAAATCCGGCAAATTTTGGTTTTTTTACTATCGATAAACTAAAAATGCTATTCCAGTAAGAAAAAAATGAATGCATGTGTATGAAGAAGATGTATTGACCGAAGACGTGTGCCTGTGTGCGGAATTGGTTAACAAAATTGCGTTCCAACAATTTTGATATTGAAGTGTGTATCACGTCCTAGAAGGTCACTAAGGAAGGCTGAAGAAGACAAAGTAACGGGATTAACTGAAGCAAACCGACAAATAACGATTCGTAAGATCGCTGAGAGATTACCTTTATCGAATACGATCCTTCATAATAATATTTGTATCCATTATAAAAAAAAAAAATTGTCTTTCCTTTTGTCAAAAAAAAAAAAAAAAACGAAATGACTTTCCAAACACCCTAATAGTTTGCTGATGTTCGACTCGTTAAGTGTTTTATATATAAAACATTTTTTTTATATAAACATTTTTTACTTTACAAAAATCGAAAACTAAATTTATTTGAAATTAACAAAATATTTATGTAAACTTGAAGCAAATTTTTGCAAAATTACAAAAAAAAGGGTTCTTTTAGACCATAAAACCCCTTAAACTCTTTAATTTTTTTGTGAATTTAAAATTTGTTTTTTGTTTTTTTTTTAGTTTACAGAAAACTTTTTTCATTTAATGAGCATTTTGTTTCGACCAGATAAAGAAGGTAGCGCTACTTAATATTTCAACACACGTATCCATCGATCCTTTAAGATTGCCATTTAGTATGTAATTTAAACTATATTTTAAAATATATATATATATATATATATATACATATATTTTTTAACAAATCTGGTAAAAACCGCTTGCAATCAATTTTTATGGTAAAGCGTGCACGGTTTATATATGTGTAAGTGTGCATGCAGATGTAAGAGTGACAAAGAAACGACAAAGTTACATATTGTTCCCTCTATAGGTATTAAGCTGGATATAGAACGCATGTTTTATGAACCTGTCCAACGTTCACCTATGAATTGTCTGTAAGAGACGTATAAGCAAACGGCAGAATTTTGAATAAATATGGGCCGCTAATTATGCCAACATGGCGTGTATTTAGAAAGATTTAAGTGTAAACGAGTGGCAATCATTATGCGGGTTTGGCTACTGATTGCATTCAAAGTACACAACGTATGTTTGTACGCGTACCCAGCTAACGCATACCTACCTAACCATGTATGCATGCGTATATGAAATGTTTGCATATTTTTATAACCTCACGCGTATATATATATATAAATATATATATATATGGATATAGATATAATAAAATTAATGTAAAATAGAGAAAAAAAAAAAAGAAAAAGAAAAAAAGAAAAATAATAAATAAATAAATAAATAAAAATATTATAAGAGCAAGTTTAACGTGCAGTGGGTTGTGCGATATTTTTTTTTTTTTGTACTTTTTTTTATTTTCAAAACTCTAAATATAAATTTTAGATAGCAAACGCATATAAACTCTCAAGCGTAAAATGCGTGCATGTAACACATGTTAACTATTGATTCATTGCATTAAAAATATTCCCGTTTGGTATTGGCCTTCTTCTCTTTGGCCTTTCTATGTTAACCAAACAATTACGGGCTCGTTTTAAAAGTTTATCATATGGGACGTTGTGGAAGATTGTGCAACCGAAAACGTGTGTGCATCGGACTCTCACCAACCAACAGGCGACGATGCCTTACATAAACTGAATATGATGATAAAAATGTTTTAAAATTTTCATGTTACCGTTGATGTTGATACATGTGTACATACATATGTTTATATATATATATATATATATATATATATATATATATTTATATATGTATGCATATTGGATAAATCTGTGTAATATTGTCGCTGTACATAAATATGTTATGCATGTTTATCAGATTGTATATATTTTATATATATAATAATTAGGCTTAATTAATAGACCATTCGGAAATTATTAATTAGTTTTTATAAGCGCGCGGTACTCTTTAAATGGCGAATATTGATTTTGTGGCGGCTTTATTAATGCTATTGGCTTAAACATTTCTACCTCCTTTAATTATGTGGTTTTTTTTACCAACACAACACAACACAACACAACACAACACTTCGTAACATAGCACACCGTAACACAACGTAACAAAACAAAACCGGGCATTTTGTTATGTCTATACCGTGTACACGTATACGAGGGTTCGCAATCTATATGCGTAAGAGTATGAATGGCATACAATAAATGGCAGCGTGCGTATTCTACGTTTAACTAAAATGCATGTGTGTGTTGATGCATTTTTAGCCATATTTTGTTAAATGTTGTGATTTTTACATTCATACATTTTTACATAAACATTTTGTTGTTGTTGTTGTTGTTGTTGTTGTTGTTGCAAAATTTACGTTTATCGCTATGATGGGTATGTGTTGATTATAACGCTTGCATGTATCGACTGCACGACTGCACCACTACACGATATATGCGTATGCATATGTGTATACACTTTCATTGCACGGTTGTCATTTAAAAATGTGAAATTAATAAAATATATATAACTTTTACTTATTTCATACATATATATATATATATATATATATATATATATACATATATATATATATTCGTGTAATTAAGTCGCACGGGACGGCTTAATAAAATATTTAAACGTCATTATAAATATATGCTTGTGAATAAATTTTGATTTTCATTTTTATATTTTATAAAAATATTTAATTAATCATAAGCCATAGAGAAAAGCGAAAATTTTCCAAGAAACTATTCATTCATTCATTCATTCATTCATATGCATTTCGTATATTGATGCACTAACCTTTCATCTCGCGATATACGTATAAGTAAATCTTATATTCGGCTAAGACCGAATTGAGAATAGTCACCACACGAAAACGATAAACCGCAGGTTACAAGATTTTGAAAGAGTGAATGTGGAACTTCTTAATAAAAAAAAAAAAAAAAAAAAATCGTTTAACTAAAAGAGTCGAACAAGAAAGAGAAGTGCAGTGAAACGTTTCCACTAAACACAAACATCAGATCAGAAAAAGATCAAAAGTTATTATTAAAAATTATTTTTAGAAGCAAATCATCGATCAATTCAAGCCTTTCTTCTTCAAGCCTTTACAACGCTACTGTGATCAGGCGGTATTTTGTAAGACGACAGTCCTCTCTATTACTTATGCCCGATTAACATTGCACTAAAACACACACTCCGCTTGTTAGAAAACATGATGAGCAAAATAGAATACAGCTCATGACGGCTGGGAAGGCAAAGCTAATCGAAATTTGATTGCAAGAAAGAATTTTTCACTTTTTTACATGAGTTTCGTTTCATAACCGCCTACCAGTCATCAGGAATATCATCCGTTAAAGCAGAAAGAATACAACCACTTTCTGAGTACGAAATTTTCGGTAACCGTTTCTCGAGTTTATTTACAAAAGACTGATTCGCTATGTTCGGACAAACTGTTTACGTACGATTGCATATCACTGAGCTTTCACTTTTACAATCGTTCAAAGAGAAAATGAGGACGCAGGTGCCCTTGTGCAAAAAAAGAAGAAAAAAAAAATATATATATATTGAGTACAGATCCTTTCACAATACAACCATTTCTAGAAACCGCAATATTTTATCTTAAAAAAGATCTTTCATATATTATGCAAGACCCGGTGAAGCGCGTACGACTTTTTGAAGATAATGACTTAAAACGGCTTTTATACCCGTCACCTTTATCTTAAAGAAAAAAAAAAGATGCCGAAAACACTCACACACTATCAGGCCAATGTGATTTCGATTTTTCGATAGACATACACGCAGTGTAGGATCACCCAAAGAATTAAACATTTTCATTACCTTCAGCTCTCAGTTTACATTTAATTGTGGACCGATTTTCGATGTCAACCTGTTCGTAGAAACTACTAATCTTTTTGCCAACTTGAAGTCGCGTTATTGACAAGAAAAATGTTCATCATAAGACATAGATTGCATAAACGAGTTCAATTCCCAACTTGATGCAGATCAAGAATGTATGTGCTTTATGGGGCCTCCGAAGGCGCCTTCTGGACATTTTCAATATTTTGACAATATCAAAGTATGCCCAGTGATGATACAAAGCGATATCTAACAATTTCATTATCAATCAATTCGAAATGAAAAGGGCAAGGAATGAGTGCAACGCGTTATCAGTCAAACGCGATGAATATTATAAGTAATCTCGGTAATAACGGTTCTAAGTTATTTCAACACAAAATTTGACCTTTTCAACCACATCAAGAATTTGATCTTCTATACAACCTTTGTGTGTTTAAGACGATCAAACAGAAAAAGGAAATTTGCGATTATCGCTTTAAAATGGCAAGTAAGAAAATGATATACGTCTTTGGGCGAATCTTTTAGACCCACAATCTTTATTGTAAAAAAACTAAAAAAAAAAACGAACTTTTGACAATCCATCAGGTTGGACGGATAAGATCAATATATTGTATTATTATGCAGTCACTTTATACACATCCATAGAAAATACGAGAGATGACGAAACTAAGATGAACATCTGACATATATAAAAAATGCATATTTTAATAAGACACTCGGCCACCAGTTTCTTGTAGAGCGGCAGAGTATTTTCGCGGAATAGATTCGTAGAGTGTCTGAATAGTTATCAACAGCTTTAATCCATCTCGCAAAACGACCACCAAAAATATGCCATCTTTCGAAGTCTGAGAGATCACATATTTCGTTGATCGCTCTTTTAGATCGTCGCAGAGCTGTTCAATACATACACGATGCATTATTTAGCCGGAAGCAGTGCTGCCAACATGACACAAAAGAATACTTTATTGTGTAGGATTTACATTATTTGGTCTATCCGTTGTACGTATTTGTTGCAGAGTAGCAGAGTAGCAGCAGTAATGCAAAGGCGCACGTTTCCCACAAATGTTTACAGAAACAGACAGATGGACATTCCTCGTTCGAGTCAGAATTTAAGACAGGTCAAGCATATATGTATATATATTGCGTAGGGTGTCTGAAGCTTGCTTTTGAGTGTTCCAAATGTTTGCACGTTTGCGGATGCATGGAGCTGCAACTTTTCATCTCCACAGGCGGTACATAAAATTTATGAAAAGTATTTGTACATTGCTTTTGCACGCTGTTTTTTTGTAACACAAACGTGGTGGATACGAAAGATTTGGTTCTTGTCGAGAAAAAATTTGTCCATGCTCTCTTTTTTTGGTGCGATGTACAAATCGTTTTAAATACTCATCATAACCTTAGAGGACTTAGAGCATATGTTCATAAACGTGGTCGTCATCAATCGTCTACTTTCCTAGTACTTCCTTCCTATTACTTTCCTACTGCCGTTTATCGATATTTAAAAAAAAAGTAATGGACGAGATCGAGAAGGATTCGTAGATAATAGTCAGATCACATAGATGGTTTTGAGGCAGATTCTTCGCTATTATTTATTTAGCTCCTTGAGATTATTTCGGTCGCTGGTTTGAGTCCAAGCAGTCCTGCTTGATTCTTGCCAGACTAACACTACTGCTCTTTGTAGGGTCGACTAAGCTTTCTATACCTTTGGGAAATAGAAATTGTCCCGAATTAAGTCATGAAACGTAGTGAAGTTATTTGCGCAATGCAAACTTTCATTCTCTGAACCCAAGCGCTGATATCTGATGATAAGCAGAACTTCAGATTGCGTACAGAAATCACTTCGACTCATCGATAATGTTGCTCTGAAATAAATGCAAAATCAGTAGGAAGCAACGTGAATGGTGTATTGGACAACCTTGGTACTATTTTTCAGATAAATTAATAACTTAACCGACAAACGAAATGTTTTCTGAATCGACAAAAATCGTGGTGGTGGATATTCTAGAATTTTAGCTAAAATAAAAATTATATTATCCTTCACATATAACGCATGCAGATGTGTCACAATTTGGTTTAGGTGCCGGTAATACTCATTGGGGTTATGGTTCAGCTAGCGCTTATTCACCTTATTTAGCTGGTAGCGGTTTATCGTCATGCACTACCCCAACTTCGGCTCAATTTAATAATCCTGCTTTGGGCTTCACTTGTTCCTCCAATGATCAAACTAACAATCAAGATTTTACCGGTGGTGGTAGCTCACAAAGAGATTGCGTACCGAGTAAGTAATAAATAAAATTAATTTCTTATTAGGAATTTTTCTATCCCAAATAACACTTTAAATAGTGTTACCGGACTCAACGGCTACGGATTTAGATCAGCATTTAAGTAATCTGGTGGGCTCAACCACGGGCCAAATGACACATCACAGTTTGCTCGGTTCTAGTGGACAAACGTCAATTTCATCAACGGTAAATGGTGGCAGTACTGGAGCAGGTACAAATTCTATATTAGTACCACGCTATCACACCAACTCGAACAATGATTACAATGTGCACTCAAGTCAAACTGGTCCGCGTAGTTTGAGTGATTCATCACAGGCCGAATCGCCGGTACAAGAGGATTTACTATCTACCAATACACCAAATTTGGGTGGCACCAATGGCAATAGCGCCACTAACGGTACAGGTAATAGTAATGGTGCTGGGTCGACAGGATCGGCTAATAACAACTCTTTAGTGGGTGCAAATCAAAACTTCAGCGGTATCGTTAATCAAACACAAAACGCCGCGGCAGCATATGGAAGTGGTGCGGGAGCCGGGGTAGGCGGCGTAAGTGGCGGTCATGCCGGGGCGACTGGAGCTGGATGTAATGGTTCTTTATATCCCGTTTTGCCAGCGAGCTTACTATACTCCCAATTGTATACTGCCGCCAATCAGTCACACAGTTTTCATTCACACGCGTTACCCTCGCACACATCGCCAAATTCTACGGTACACGGCGAACTGCAGAGTGTTATGGATCACATTAGTAACGTCGGTGTTAGGCAACAGCATAACATTATGTCCGGCGGTGGGGTGACACATCATGGCGATCTCACTTTATTGGGTAACTGTGGTGCTTCCGTACGTAATATTGAGGATGGCAACACTAATAGGCAAGTAGCTGCTTTGGCCGTACATCGCGGTCATCACAATCCAACTGATAATGGGGGCAGTGTTTGGCGACCATATTGAGGTCAGGTGTTATGGTGCGGCTCGGCTGTCCTCTAGTCTTATAAGACGGAAGCCTCAGAGGCTACTATCACTCCTGAGGAAACAGAGAGCAAGCACTTTACTGAATAATTACAGGATGGAAAGCGTCTCAAATGAAGTAAAAGGAAATAATGATGATGAAGTGACTCTAATATATATACATATATATATATATATATATATATATATATATATATGTATTCATATATACATATACTTATATTCATATGTATATATATATATTTATATATATATATATTCATATATACCTACATATATGTATATGCATACATATACATATATATATATATATAAAATATGTAAAACAATATTCGTCGAGAGTGACACTCGTTTGAAAGCAGTGTAAATAAAACTTTTGTAAATAAATGTAAACTTTTTTTATCAAAGGAAAATTTAGTAAAATTATTGGAAATCGAAACTCGTAGTTAATTTATTGAAAGTGTAAACGAAAGCATAAAACTCAATTTCTTCTAAATAAGTGTTGATAAATGTTAAATAAGAAAACAATAAAAAAAATAAAAAAAAATTAAAATTAAAAAAAAAACCTTACACATCCTACACACATAGAGAGCGCATCTAAGTTCCTAAACCAAAGATTATGTTTCTTTCTTTAAAATTTTGTACATTATTATATAATTTTTGTAAATCTCTTGTAAATAACTATTAAAATAAATAAATTTCTATATGTGCAATTTTGTTATCAAAAAAAAAAAAATAAATAAATAAATAAATAAAAAAAAATATTTAATGTAATCAGTATTTAAATACACTTAGTGGCAATTTCTTGTATATGATGAAATTTTTCAAACTGATTTCATTCATACAAACAAAAAAGAAACAAAAAAGAAAAAAAGAAAATATAAAAAATAAAAAATAAAAAAATAAAAACACAAACATTTAAACCTTAAAATAATAGTTAACGTACTTGTGCATAGTCTCGTTTACTTTTACTTACTTCCCATCAGCATTCATTTCACGGTGCATCCATAATAGGATAACATACCCAACAACATAATCCTAAATAATCTTATAGTAAAAAAAAAAAGAAAAAATAAAAATAAAAATTAATGAATAAATAAATAAATAAATGAATAAATAAATAAAATATAAAAAATGAAACAATTACAACAAGAAGAAAGCAAGACATAAAATTAGTGAAAAAGTGAACTAAAGCCACATTCGTCTTAGGGCGAATTTTCGATATCCACCACCCGCCCATATCAAGTCTATATCAACAGCATTATGGTACAGATTAAAAGATTGCGACCGGTCACTAATCGCAAGCGAGAACAATGTGCTTTCTTATTATAATTTTTATGACGTTATATCAATTCTCGATGTTCCGAAGGACTGCCCCACACACACAATAAAACACTGCAACATTTGACTTTACTATAAAACAAAATTGTTAAGCCACGCAAACCATCAACGATGAAGTGCTCGTTGAATTGTGATCTCGCCACGATGTTACTCAGAGTACAGCTACTCGTTGAATGCTTGATTAGTTATACGCTAATGACATTTCGTTCTGGTGACGTTCAATAAAGTGAGTAAGATTTTCAGCTAATAGTCGTCATTAGTATTATCATTATTATTATTATTATTATTATTATTATTAGGAACGTTTCCCATCAAATTTTTGGTTTTCCCGAAACCCTATGTCGGTGAGCGCTGCGACCCTAGATTTTGCATACATGCATTCCTAAGGGTATGTCAAACATAAAACTTCGAATTTCTGGATTAATCGAATTCGGGAAAATTGCTTTTCATTTAAGCCATTGAGCCGAAAACGGGTTTGGTGACTGACAAGTTCTTCGATATTATTAGGTCTTCTACGTTAAACTCGAATTGATTATAATAAACGTGTCGTTTTCTTTTTAGTTCAATACGTTCCCTTACCCGCAGCTATCCAAACTTTTGTCATAAACGATTTTATTATTTAGCAAGAAATGCACAATTCCTCGCTTACTGTACGATACATTTGCGCCGCACAAGTACGAGAATTTTATAATTCCTCGAAGCGGACATTTATATAAAACATTCAGTTACTTACTTGGCGAGATGATTATAATGATTGTTAATTATCGCTAACGCATTATCAGAAATTTGATGATGTCGTCAAATCGATAGAATCGTAGAAAGAATCGTCAGACAAACATTGCGATACACACTCAAAAGTGGTAGAGGAAGTTGAAGTCCGCCTTTGAAAAGATCCCTTTTATGGCAATCTATCGAATCTCTTAATGGAAACAAAATAAGTACCGACTAGAACGCATGTGAACATGTATCGGAATGTTCGCTTATGCGATTTTAACACATTCCGAAACTATGAACCATTCAAGGCCATCAAACACATTGCGATCTTGAACCTTTTCATGTCTAAAATGAACGGCAATTTAAGTAAAGTTACGGGTGGGCAAGAGCGATACTCTCTAGCATCTCTGTCTCTCAAGACTTTTCCTGACTTCGTATTTGAGTCTTCGTTGTAGATTATTTACGGATCTCCAAAGTAGCAAAGAAGTCGCGAAAACACTTAGGGGAACCTTTGAAATTTAATTCGCATTGAATAAATACGCGGACAAGTTTAGATCTGTTTTGGGTGGTGGGTAGGACTAAAAGTATCCTGCAGAGAAATTTATGTAATTCATCAGAAAGCATTTTTACACTAACAAAGCGAGAAATTATTAATGACTATTTATTATTTATGTGTAGTATACCGAGATATAATAAAAAAAATAACTAATAAAATGAATTAAATAATAAAATAATAATGAAATAGAAATATGAAAGATCTACAAAAATAAAACAATCGGAAAAGAATTCCAAAAACAAAAAACTTCATTGTAACTTACATATGATGTAAAAAATGATAAAAACGGAAACAGAAAACATAAGTAAATAAAGAAATAAACCAAAAAAAAAAAAAAAAAATTATTAAATAATTATTGACTTTTATTGACGAAAAGTTATATTTGATAGCCTAAAGTCTTATCGAAGTGTAGAAAGAGAAAGGAGAAAAAAACAAAGACGGAAAAATTAAGAAGAAGTTCTGAGATTTTCGTAAGGAAAATTTAGTACATTTTTTTTCTTTTTAGCACTACGCTCTACCCTTGCCCTTGAATTCTTCGCACGTTCCCTCTCACGTTTTGTACTACACGTATAAAAAACACAGTACAGAAGAAATAAAATCAATACAACCTGAAAAAGGAGCACAAGTCGCGAGAAAGCAGTACCGAGCAGTACACCCAGTACAGGCATAGGCCTGATCGACGTTAATGCAATGTAAAATCCATCCGTTTTCCTTGACGTCAGGTAAGTGCCTATTAATACATATACACCATCCCTTACATTCGTCAGAATAATTATAAAGCACTAGCGACGAGGTTCTAAATGTTTCAAAAAGTATTCACTCAAACACTTTTCCATCACAAAAGTTTATCGGCGACATTCCACTGATCTCCTGTTTTACGTTTATATAATTTTTTTTCTGGAGTGAAGTTCGTAAAGGCGTAGGCTCTGCATTCTCTTTCTCTCTTTTCCAAGAACAGGCGAAAGGTAAAGGTGGTCGATAAAAAGTGAGAGAGAGAGAGAGAGAGAGAAGAGTTTTGCTTACTTAATGTGCTGTTATGAACCTTCCTACAATGTATTTAGCCATTAAATCCGAGTTCGTAGATCGATCACAAGAACCTATTACCTCGAGAGAAATGGAATGCCTATATCTGTCTTAGAAATTAATCTTAACAAGTCATTTGAAAATTCTCCATTTAACAAATGGAATATCAAAACGTCGATGACTGCATACCTTGGGGCATACTACATACGTATTCGGCTATTCTATATGCTTTCAGAAGATAAAGACCTGTACATTTCTCAGAATACCGGACAAACGCGTTAAAGACATTTCTCCCAAAACATGATTTCTCAAAACGACGAGCGCCATAACTTCAAAAATTTTAATTATTTTTTTTCGAACTTTTTCTACAATACTTTTAAAACGCTCCAGTATGTAATGCATAAATGGTTTACGATAAGTTAATTGGGCTTGAGTGTCTTCTTCTTGATTGAAAAGTTAACGTTTGCACACAACTCACTAATCCGCCTGAGTAGATGAGTAGGTAAGAGTCACGACTGCCAAGTCAGTGTTCGCGAGCTGCAGTCTTAAGCGGGACAGAGTTCTCTTTGACCGTAGCTAGCATGCTGTCCTGCTTAGTCGGTAGAGGCATAACACTTGTCGATCAGGCACAAACAACTACTAAGCTGCGGCCCCCACCTCCCTCTATCTCCTCTCTCTCTGACGGTCACTGTACTACACGAATAGGGGACGTCCCCTGAATGATTGTTCACTCGATGAAGCTTAAAAAAATGCACAGATGAGACGATCCACTGATAACTCTGTTCCAAATATCAAATAATTTTCATCTCTTGCTTAGAAAAATCTTTTCTTTCCCTTTTAATTCCTCGGATTAATTAAAAGTTGTTGAAGAAGTTGATCAAGAAACTTAGCACTAAAGCAGTTATCATAAAGAACACTAACTAATCTGCAAAGGGGGAAAAAACTATAATTTTGAATTTGAATAAAAAGCAAAAAAAAATTAAATAAATAAAAAAAATAAATAAATTTTTGCCTTTTCTATGTACATATAAGCATGATATAAGCATTCTTTTAAGGAACACAAAATGTTCACGACTGTCGCATGGAGTTTATAACACCTACGGGAAGTAATTTTCTGCTCAATTTGCTCAGCACATTGTGGCAACCAATTAAGTTGAATCAAATACAACGATAAACTAACAGTATATATACACAACACTACTTACTAACTCTAACACTCTCCCTCTCTCTCTCTCTCTCTCTCTCTCTCTCT
>CCAG010002818.1:0-17776 GCA_001077435.1 Glossina morsitans morsitans
AAAAAAAAAAAAAAATACAAAAAATACAAAAAATACAAAAAAAAAAAAAAAAACTTTTCAATACAAAATTTGTTTAAAGTTTTAACAACGGCATCAATTTAATTAAAATACCATTCAGTTCCGCGTTCTTGAACTAAAAAAATGTTTAATTAATCCAATTTTCCAATTTTTATATTAAAGCAACTAAGAAAGCTAATGTGATCTTAAATGACGACTTACAAGCACTCATCGCTGTATAAATGAATGTTGTTTCTTCTTGGCAATGATTTGAATTTCGGCTTTTGTGCTTCGTGCAAATGTATTAGCGTGTCATCAGTTCGTTTATTACAAGATTGAGCAAAAACAATTTGCGAAATGCACAGACCAATAGGTAATATATTGACCAGGAACAGGTCCTATTGAATGAAATGCCATCTCTCTCCCGTTTATCACAGGAAATATATTTGATGTGTACATGGCATAGATATATTGATTGGACGACTTTATCATATCTTTATCATATCTTGGATCTTTGTCTTTCCATTCGCTCAACTGTATCTCTCTCTCTCTCTCTCTCTCTCTCTCTCTCTCTCACTCTCTTTCTTACTTTCTGTGAAAAGATCTCGTTTATCAACTGAAGACTTCTTTGAAAAGATCGATAAATATCCAAAGAGTAAGTTCGAAAATCAGGAAAATCCGCAAACCACCACATACGTATACTAAGAACACAGGATAAGCGAGTATTGTTGTCTTTCAGTTTGTACATATACCTGCAAAGTGACTACATATACATACATATGCAATAATATGAATTAAAAAAAAGGATTTTCGATTTATCGTCCAATCAAATATAATAACCGAGGTAGCCAGATGCATATTAACAAAATCCTTTCAAACTTAATAGAAAAAAAAATTTTTTTTTTTGATTCAATTACACAATTTCAAGCTTTTCCCCATTTTACACCGATTTCCAAATGGATCCTTATAAGGTAGACCGACTTGTATCTTTTTATGTCCACTCATATTATTTGGAATAAATCTTGCATCTGTGCGGAGAATCTAGTGCAAAACGCGATTCCTATAAAACGTTCATTCCCAGTGTTACAAACCTAACGACTGAAATAGTAAACTTTTGTTATTACGCGATAAGGGATTGAAAAAAAGAGAAGAAATTTCTATGAAAAATGTTGCGCATTATAAATGAAGAAGAAAGCAAAAATTGTTTCCATCAGAAGCTACATGCACATAAAGATACGCATACAAGCGTACACGGATACCTGCAGTACATGCATATAAGAAATAAACTGCCTCCTACCCATTTATGATTACCAGGCACTGGAAACTTAAAATTAGCTTTCAAATTTATCATCATCTTCAACTTGCTCGTTGCGAAGGCTCATCGCTACAGTTAGTATTATTATTAGTTATGTACGCTTAAATGTTCGGCATTTAGCAAGTGCCTGGGGCATAGTATGAGTTTTCTTATGCCAAAAACCGAAGATATTATATTACAAACGAGATCGAGTGTTGGTAAAACAATAAAAAGCCTAATTAAAAATTCTACACATTACTTTCTCTTTTATAAAATTTTCACTTTCAACTCTTCAACAGCAAAGAAAGAAAGAAAAAGGAGCAAGGAAGGAGAAAGGAAAGAAGGGAAAATAAAAAAAAAAAAAAAACGGAAACAAGAAACAAAAAGAAAAGACTAACTCGTACCTTGAATTATTATCCATTCACTCAAATGTATGTATCATATATAAGTTTGTCTGTAAGCACGAAACCCTTTTTCATTCATTCATTCATTCATTCATTCAGTCATTCATTCATTCATTCATTCGCCTTTCGCAGATAATTCAAACAAAGATATATTTATTATAAGATATTCCACGTATGCTCCTGTTAATGCATACATACACACACACATATATATATATATATATATATATAAGTCTATACCCAACATTTGCTTGTATATTATTTATATAGATGAAGTTGTGCTGTTTTTTGTTACTGTGCAGTACGATACTGTACTTAGTAACCACTTGAGACTGTTTTTTTGTGTTGAAAATTTTCCAAAAATGTTTTTAATTTATTTCTTACGTATGTATGTATGTGCGTGCGTATGTGTATTTTGTGTTTACTAAAAGTTCTTTCTTACCCAATTACAAATATGTTATATGAGCCCTTTATACTTAACAAGTTTGTCAAAACTACTTGTAAGTATTTTTGTACAACGAGCAAAGCTCAGCCAGAGATCTAAATTATCCATAAGAACTACGGCGAAATGATGAGGGAAAATGAAAGGAAAAGTGAAAAGGAAGGAAGAGAGAAACAGAATGGAGTTTTATATGTATATATATATATATATATATGTATATGTAAACATGTGTTGTGTGTGTGTGTGTGTGTGTGTGTGTGTGTATGTTCATTATTAAGTTTTTAAGGTGTTTGGTTGGTACGTGTCATCTGTTAAATCCCTTGGCGACCGCATGTGTTAATGAAATCTACACTTGTCATTAGGCTGGTTCATCACTAGGAAAGCATTTTAATAAATTTTATGAATTTTCATTCGCACTTAAAAACAAAGCGTAGCGTATGTACTAATGAAAATTTTTTTGATGCTTACATGCAAGGATTAATTAGTTATACGCGTTGTTTATTCCTTCTAACGGCATATCTTTATAATGATTACTTAGATCATGTGCTTAATTAACACGTAATACATAACGTAAAATATAATTTAATTAACTGAATATTTTTTCAACATAAACACTTATAAATTTTTAATGCAATCAAACAACATCGTCTTCTTAAGGGTTTATTAAATTAAATTTTCTTTCTTTTCTTGTTCACTTCAAGCATCAAAGATTACCTTTTAAGTCAGCTCGAAAAGGAATTTCTTTAATACATTCACAATAATTGGTTTAAAAAAAGCCTAATTCCAATCATCTTTCATTTGCTTATAAAAATTAAATAAATCTTATGCTTAGATCTAAGCATCTAAGAAAGAGCGGCTTTCAAGTTTTGCATGCACATATGCACTTACATTTAATTTGCTTGATTTCATTGCTGCCTACAAGAAAATATATTTAGTTAACTTGAGTTCATTTACACGGGCCAGGGGGGATATAGAAATTGAAGAAATCGTAGATTTCAATCTTAAAGGAATATAATAATGAATGAATAAGAATCTTGGAATGTAATGGAATGCCTTGATCAACATAGTCTCCTTCAAGAACCATACGATCAATGAAAAGTTTTTGCCTCTCTTTTACACAAAGATTTCTGAGCTTCCTTACGCTTCAGTTTCTGCGACGATCTTTACATCTCATCCGAATCTCTTCCCCATGGAATCCTTTCGTGATTTGCAATCAGATAACCGTCGCTAGGGGGCAGTGATAGAGAGCAGCAATTCAAACTACAATTCATGGAATTTAGCCTTTCTAACCGTCGAGCTATGGTACGATGCATCATTGACTCGATGAAAAGGCACATTATCGGGATTCCCTATTTTGGAATGTTTTTGACAACTTCCTCCTTCAATCGAACCCAAAAGTATGATATAATATTTCCTAGTCATTGGTCTTTCTTCTAGCAGTTAGTAGGACGAATAAAAAAATATGTGTATTTCACATAACATTGAAGCGGTGGCGGTCGCTTTGCACTGCTCTCACCAGAGTGGAGTGACGATCCCATGTTTCTTCTATTGTCATATAAAGCATGAAAACATTCTTATTAATGCGATATAGTAACTATCAGTACGATCTCGTTTAAAATTAACGAATAACCGACAAATTACTGTTTCAGACTAAGAAGACATTCCGTCAAATTTCCTAAGCCAATGCTAATGCAATACTTGGACGGTATACGTTTCGATCAAAGGGCCATGAACAATCAACGGGGGAAATTTGCTTTCCATACAATATCTCCGAAGAATCACAGGTATAATCATTTTGTCGAAACATTTGCCACGTCCAGGAGGAAGCATCAGAGACTTTACAAAGTGTAGATATTCTTGATCAATATCCAATTCCGATTTAAGCATGTCCCTCTGCCCATCTGTCCGTCTGACCATCTGCCCGCCTGTGTAATGTCTGTTGTAAACGTTTTTCTGGCCGCAAAAATGAAGCTGTCGCCTTCAAATTTGGCGGAAACACAGCAAGCTCTTGCACGCAGGCTAATCAAAGGACACGCGTACAGTACTACGTAAAATAAGGGCCTCTCTGTGTTTCAAAAGAAAAAAAATTGGTTTTTTGCTCATTACTCATATACTACAGCAGTTAAATGTCCAAAAAGTTAACCGTATATTCTATGGGCGATGCTCCAATACATTCGCAAAAAATGGGGGCCTGCATAATTTTAAAATATGTCATAAATTCATATTTTTTTTGAGAACCTTTAGAACGCACAGAAGCAAGCTTCAAAAACCTCAATAAGTACATAAATTCTTGGCCAATTTCAAATTCGGAATTCACCTAACATGTCCATCTGTCCCTCTGTCTGCCTGCGCAACTATGTAGTATTTGTGGTACACATTCTCCCGGCTACAAATTTGGACAAGGATTCGGAAGTGAGTTAAACTTTTCAAAAGACACGCCTATGAGACAAAAACTTTTATTTTGAAAATAGAAAAAATCAGCCACGCCTACTTCATATTATAGAGCATAAAAAGTTAGTTCTTTTACTTTTTTTGTCTTTGTTAGGATCACGGTGACGGGTATAAAAGATTCGGTCATGACCGAATAAAACTTTTTTATTTGATTTTATCATAAGCAGTCTGTTATTTTACGGCGATGTACAATCCTACATAAAATTACACGGTCAGAACGCACATTAACCTAACATCGATTACATAATCAAGAGTTAAGTATAAGTTTGTAAAAGCAAGAGAACGAAGGAAGCAAATGAAAGTTGCATACGCGTCAACGATAAGCTTGGGGGTGCCAGAGAAGTCGTACAGCAAAGCACGCCCATTATATAAGATTTTTTTTTTTTCATCCAATATATAGATAGATATATCGGATACATATAGTTGATATGACTGGATTTCTTCGTGATTCTCGATTATCCGTTCGATGTCGTTAATTCCATTGTATAGTCTTTACAATGTTAGCTTACCATCATTTATAGACCCGTACAAATATGCTCTTGTATCCAGGTTGCTAAGCGATGTATAGATGCAAGGCATTTTTAATGAAGCCACATTTACCTGACCATAAATATATGCAGTAAAAGTTCCAAATAAAAATTCCTTTGTAACATTTTTGTGTATTTATCCCTTTATAGTAATAATGCAGAGCAATTTGTTTTTTTTTTTTCTTTTCTCTTCTAACAAGAGAAGTGTTCACAAACCTCATGGAAAAATAATTACGCATTAAAAGAAATGTAAATGTCTTTTATTCGCTTGTATGGTCGGTCGTAAATGCTTACATAATGCCGCAAAAAAAAAAACATTCCGCACCTCAGAGCAAAATATCGTTGTTTTTGCCTGGTCTGCCGAATAATTTTAATTTTCATTTATTTCGTCTAATCGAACCGAGAACTCAAAAATATTAAATTATTTTATTTGATATACATTTATACCGCATTTATTTTTTGTTTTTTATTTTTTATTTTTTTTTTTTTTTTGCCTTTTATTTAATATAATATTTCAGGCGTTAAATTAAAGCCCATTGTCATAAATGTGTACACGATTGTGTGCTTGCGTGTACACTTTTATAATTTTAAATAAAATCTAAAAAAAGAAATTATTTCCAATCTAATTAGTGCCACAAACAACTAAATACACATTTATGCTTAGATGCATATGAAAAACAAAAAAAAAAAAAAAACAGATCGAAAAAATAACAACAACAAAAAAAAGAAAAAAAAAAAAAGCCAAATCACATTTACATACATAAGCAATTTATTTTATGAATTCATGTATGTATTCATGTACTTATGAATTTTTAGTTTAATTAATAGAAATGCAGAGATAATAACACATAAATAATAGAATTAGAAATACATATACACCCACAAACATACATGCAAGCTTATAGCAAGCGCAGTATGTGTGCCCAGGCAGATGAACGGCATGATTGCGTATAAATATAAATGTGGGTTTTTCGTATATGTATTTATTTTTTCCATTTCAAATAAATTTATGTACAAATATATCCATATATTTATCTATTATAATAGTAAGCGTAATTAGCAATTAATATAAAATGAAAATAAATTTAAAATTCTCATAAATTTTGAACAAAAAAAAGAAAAAAAAAAAAAACAATTTTCGTAAATATTGCATTTGCCACACAAATAAAATGCAAAAATACAAAAATTATTCAACACTCGACACAATGAACACAATTGCAAGAATTCGTTGAAGAACATGTCAGTTGCAAATAAATCGAGCATTTATATCGATAATAAAATTTATTATCCCGTATGCGATCCAGTCGGAAAATTATATCGTATATCCTAACTGACAACAACAAACACTACCAATAAGGATTCAAATCCTCTTGAACTCCATAATAAAGTATCGCATAATTGGTCTGCTAAGATGCATGGATGCCGCAATGTAAGCGATAATACTCTACGCATTTGAAGTAATAACAAAATACCGGAGCGAGAGGATGAATATGGAATTCAAAAATTATCTCAAAAATTAAGCACAAATCAGTAAGTTTCACGACCACCTGACCTTTCAATGATAGGCAAGAGTGCTGCTGAGTTAAATGCAATTTAAAGACCGTGTAACAAGAAACGAGTTACTCTACCTTTTGAAACCATTCTAATTTACCCGTGACGAATAGGAATATGAGAGCAAGGAAAATGAAACAAACAAAAAAAGAAGAAGACAATCGGGCAAAGCCTCCACTAAGGCAATCTCTCATTTATTTTCGTAATAAAATACGAAAAATGATAACTTGTCTCCATATCTGTCTCCGTTATAAGGAGAAAGTCTTCCTTTCCTTCGTTTTAATTTCTTGTTGAACAGACCTTAAATGGACGGACAGACAGACGGACAAACAGTCAAATAGACAAACAGCAAATTAAATTCAATGAGAAGGTGATTGTGAATTGATGAGTATAATGAAGGCAGGACTTTCTTTCAAGTCCCCTACAAGATACGGAAGGTAGGTGCCTTTGTGGGTTGACATGTAACAAAGTGGGTTTTATGGGAATGGTTGAACCTGCCGTAAAACGATGATTAAATAATGTAACGTTATACGAAAGAACAGTCCGAGGATCGCCTCGAATGGTCTCAGCTAAGTTATCATCACAAACCAAATAGTCTGGTAGTCAGTAGTTTGGTTTCAGTTGCAATTAAATATGATGACAAAGCTCAGTAATCGTTATAAACTTATTCAGGCATCATTAAGATACAAAACTATCTATGAGACGTCGCGAATAGACGTCGTCTGGCAATTATATTAATTGCAAGATATTTCCATTTATTAAACAATATTAAATGTTATCTCACACAGTGGTGTATGCCACAGCGTCTCATTCTGATGTTTTCTTTTTTCTTTATTCTTTTTTTAACAGTTTATGATTAGGATAATTTCTCAACAATTGCAAAGCAAAACAATTATGATTTCAATGGATTATAAGAAGATCCTTATGAACAGATGCAAGCAAGCGAGTTTAGATGACATTCGCCAAAGATTTCTCCATTATGAAAACGGAATTTATTTAGTTATGAATTTAAAATTATTAGCTAAAACAATTAAAGGCACTATTGTGCGTAACGGCCCTACACCATTTCTCTTAATGCAATTATTCATATAATGACTTTTCAAAATAAAATGTTATTTAAGAAGTGATCGAAAATGTAGTCCAAGCTGAGCTATTTTCATTAGCGAACGATCGTCCTTGGGCCAAAACACGTCAGTGCACCAAATTTCATTACAATATTTTACAAATTGCAACCTGTAGGTTGAACGCAAGAAAAGAAGACAGATAGACGGAAAGAGGGACAGACAAGCAGACAAGAAAGTGATTCTAAATCGAAGGGCATCATAAAACGTGGGCAATGAAAACATCGCAGATCATTCTGGGTATTGCACGAACTTAACATATCCTAACGTACATAAAATCTTCACCAACTTGAAATTTCAAGTTAATTGGATAACGTGCAGGCTGCAGGCGGGTTACTTTTGAACCTTTTAAATTAATAAAGAAAGTCAACTATTTTTTTCTCAGTTTCCCGTCTTCGTTGTAAAATGTTCACTTCTCCATTTTCGTCGATATGTTTAGCACATTTTCAAATTTTAATTGCCTATGGACTAATACGGACATTGCGCATATCATGCGGCCTGATAGAGTTAATGTTACCCAAAGTGACGCGACTTTAAGGCCACAAAGTCATTCGTCTAACTAATATATAGATCAGGGAGTTGTATCACTCATCCATCATCATATTTATTATAAGAAGCATTGCGATGGTAGTTTCCTGTTAACTGCAGCGAGAAAAATGCTGAGAAGTGATTTCCTTTATACCTATGGAAGGCCGATGTTAAAAGTTGAATCAATCATAGGATCGATAATCTCTATCTCTTCCTTTCTTTTTTTTGCTTGTGCATATTGTTGTCTTTCATTTGCTAAGTGTGTTGTTGTTGTTGTTCAGTTTGTTTATATTTGCGTATATTTTTAATCGCTTCCATTGATGGATTGATGGATGGATTTTCATGCAATACTTTGTTTTCTTTCATAGGCTACGGGCAATTAATTAATTCGGTATTCATATTTACTCGATGCGACAAACACGCCTTTATTTATAACGGAAGAACTCAGCTTCTTTTGATGACTTGAGTTTTAATGAAACAACGACTTTCTAAAAAAAGTCCATAAAAATGGTAAAACCGATTAGACATTTCTATGAGGAAGAAATTGCGGATTCTGAAGGTCCCCTAATATCTTAGTGATAGTCTGGAAAGATCATTAGCTTGTCATATTAGCGTCAACTTATATTTGTTCTGAGCCACCAGAAACTGTCAACAGACATGACAAAAAACAAAAGAAACAAATCTCCGCAGCCTTGCAAGATTGCAACCTCATGGACAGCTGTTTAGGTCGGCCTAGAATCAGAATGAAAAGTCGCAAGTGGTATATTAGATGGCATCTGTCAATTGGCAGTGATCAATTCTTGGATCTTGTATAAAAAGACAACTCAAACCTTATATTACAAGCGATTATAGATCAGAACTTGCCGAGACATTATGCTCTCATAAAAAGTATGACAGGAATAAAAGGGGAAGATCTACTAACCTAAAAAGGGAGATAGAAACTTAAAACCGCCGAGGTTCCACGAAGCCTGTTTTGCAAAAAAATATATGGATTAATGATGGAGGCCATGGTGAAGGAAGGTGCTGTGTGGAGTTTTAAAAATATACGCAAACTTTGCGAAGGATCCGAAGGATCGTAAATAAAAATAAAATTTCTATTTCCATTTGCCTAAGTTTACAATAATTATACTTATAAATGCATATTGTTGCCAAAAATTTACATACCCTACTTTTTTTTTAAATAAATGCTCAATTTTATTACCTGCATTTTTTAAATCATTTATTATTATGAAAGAAATGATTTTTTAAAATTCCAAACAAAAGTTGAAGGTCTATTTGCGGAAATTATGGGCAATTGAAAGAAATGGAAAAAATAATGGGAAGTTTCTTGTTACATTTTTCTGAGTTTTGACACATAAATCGCTTATGGTGACAAGATTGTTTTATTTATTTTTTTTTTTTTTTAGAATAAATCGCTCTCGCAGTCTTTATAATAAAGTGAATTATTCTCTCTGCATCTACATATAATTACATTGTAACTCTTGTGTTAATTGCCATGTAAATAATGCTGATAGCGTTGACGAGTGCATTGTGCACGAGTACGTATGATTATTACTGATAGAATAGTCACACATTTGTTTTTACGTCTTTTAAAATCTTATGCCTTTTCCGTAAATTTTCTGTTATTTAGTTTATATTCTGTTTCCTTTTTCCTATATAAGCTCAAGAACTTCGGAAGAAGTGAGTTTTATATAAAAGAAAAAAATACAACGGTGAATATGAAAAATTGCAAATTTTGTCAAATCAAAGCAATGCACATAGATGTACATATGCCAAAAATTAACTAACTATACACATGAGTATTTTCACGTTAGGCAGAGAAGTAATCGAAAACATTGCGTTATGTCGATTTAAAACATTTATTTACTGAATTTAAACCGGACACAAAAATACTCTCTCTAAAAACAACGATATATTTAAACATATGTGTACGCATATAAAACATTTACTAACACACCCGTGTAGGCACACGTTTGTATTTTTCCGTACACATACACACATATACATATTTATTTATGCATTTGCCTGTGTGTGTTTGTGCGTGTGCGTGTGTGTGTATTTGACATGGCGATCTTGTTTTTTTTTTTTTTCTTATTTTTCTTTTTTGGTAAAATTCATGTCCATGTGATTTGTTTGGTGCGTGTATACATTGGTGTGCGCGTTCATGCATTAAAATTAATTAGATTCAAGGGAGTTATATCAACTCCAACCGCAAGAATTAATTGATTCAAATCAATATTCAACAAAAATGTTTCCTACATACATAGATACCTTGGACATATAGATAAGTGTCTCTCTCTCTCTATCTATCTATCTATCTCTTTCCGTCTCTCTAGCTCTGTGTGTGTATATACGAACGCAAATGTATATGGAACTACCGCATTCAGATTAAGTATGTGCATAGAAGAGTATATCTACAATTTATACGGTATATACTATATGCTGTACACGTGTGTGTGTTTAGATTTTAAACTCATTTTTATTTGTAAAATATTTAAAACTAATACTCAAAAAACTTTCATTCCGTCGGTTAGATTTATACATCTATGGATATGTATGAATGTACGTGTGCGTGTGTGTGTGTGTGTGTGTTTTGGTTTATTTGTTTGTTTGTTTTTTTTTTCCTTTTTTGTTGTTTTTTTCATTTATGAGTATCTATTCATTTAACATAGAGCAGAGATGAGACATTACGCTATATGTTTGCGTATATGTCCATTTGATTGTGTTGGGTAATAATTCATTCTAAACCGATTACGTTCACAAACTCTCATACATTGATACGTAAATAAAATATACATTCGGGTTCCTTTTTTTTGTTGTCGGGGAAGGACTCTATTCAAAGCATTAAGTGTTCCGAATGCTGAGCCGGTTGAATGCAAACAACACATATACCCATGCATTTTAGGGCAGGCATTCAATTTGCATATTGGGTATGCGGTGTTCACCTACGTTTCCAAGTATATATGTGTGTGTGTGTGTGTGCATGCGTTTTTGTTTGCTTCTTTTTTATGTTATATTATTATTATTTTAAAGATTTTATAACTCATTATTAACCCCATTCATGGAACCACTCACACATATTTGCAAGCCGATAAAAACCTATGATTTGAAAAAGTTTACATTTACTTAGCCATCACGTATAAATTTGTCATTTTAATAGTTGTTATGAAAGAACTTGCAACTATTGACCATTGGTCAATAATTCCTCGAACTGACGCTGAAAAAAAAAGAAATCCATTCGAAACTATCAAACCTCAAACGTTTCCTGTTCAACAATTCCTTTACGTTCCACGGTGGTTTTGGTAAAGCTAGTTATGTCACTTTCAAAACAATGAAAACACTATTTCTTTTGATTAACTCTTCGCAACCTCGCCATTGACATGAAAAGTGCTATGGCAACGCTGCTTAGAAATCAACAATTTGTGGTTTGGCTTCTAATGTTAAAAAAAACAGTCATCGGGAAATTAATTATACTGCATGCCATAGCCATCCGCACGAAGTGTTTGTAGAAGAAAACTTAAAAAACAAAAAATGAAAATTCATCTCTGTAATCGAAACGCAAAGTTGCAAAACGTAGTCGCCGCGGAACACAAAATTGTATCGTTTTCCCTCGACCTGGCTGTCACGCGACTCTTATCTGCTTGCAAATCGCCAAAGGGCGCTCTATGAAAAAAGTTTTATATCAAATGATTAGGTCAGCGAGGAAACTTAAGTTCTTGATAAATCGTTCAATACAATAGAAATCGAAATTTTAGAGAAGCGTTGGACTGAAGGACCTAAATGAAGTTATGTTTTGAGGAAAAAAAAAAGAATGCTTTCTTCTTCACCTAATCCCTGGAATTATTGACCGAGGTATTATATAAACCAGTTTAAGCCGAGACAACCTGATGTAAAAGACATTGAGCCTAATAGTAGATTTCACGTTATTTTGGTCCCGAGAATATATATTAATTTTTTAATCTTCTGAACATTCAATATATCCTAGAATAAGCAGTTTATGAATATTGTAAAGTTTCGTCATAATATGAGAAGTGATAGTAAACTAATCGGAGCTTACCTATGAGGGAACTTAAAAAATATTGTTTTTAATTGCTATTAATATCCCATCTTGAAGAATCTTTAGAGTTATTTATATAAGTACTTTTCAAAGTAAGGTGTTATACGGAAAGCGATCGAAAAAGTGATTTAATCCAAGCCATTTGTGGGTGTACCCCAACTTCATCAAAATATCTCAAAAATTACGGACTGTAGTTTGAAGACAAGGAAACAAGATGGGGAATCATTTTCTTAATCGATCCGTATGATAAAAAATAGATCTCTATCAAGTTCTTCTGGATGTTGCAGACATCCGCACAGTCTTAGTTTACCCTTGTACCACAAGGAGAGCAGGGTGTAAAAATTAACAAAAGCTGTGAAACAACAATGTTTTTAAATTAACTCTGCTCGACCCCCCCAACCACCTAATGTCTTCATCGAAAGCTTTCTGTATCCTAAAGTCAACGATTTCAACCAAAACATGGTTTTTACTCTTGCAGAGCTGGTCTCATTTCAAAATTGCTCTGTCTAAACTAAACTATGCCAAGTGTTGCAATTTGAAAATTTTGAACATAAGACGTCAAATTAACTCAAGGTTCCAGTTCCGTTATTGCACATGCAATGGCAAAGTCGGAACGATGGAATCGACAATTGAATGACTTTATAGAATGAAAATGAATTAATTTTTCTACTTTGATTGAACGACGGCAGTGCGAACAATAGCTTTAGTTTCAATAATTTCTCATTGCTATCCCTTAGGATGTTTTTTGATATTACTGAAGTGCGGACCTATGATTTTGATAAAACTTCATTCAGCTGAAACAAATAACGAAACGAACAAAACTTCGTTACGATAGTTGGGCAAACTCACCTCTACGTCGCCTCACATTCTTTTACCTATATGGGAGCCCCTATATAGAACAACAAAGCAAACATACTGCAATAAATTTATGTCGTAAATCAGTTATCCTAGATTAACTTTCATTATAAAATACTAAATATCAGAGTTTATATATATATATGTCATAGAAAGGTATATTTTTGAGAAAACGTTTACATGGCCGGATGCCATTACTGTCAAATTTTCCAAAAATACTATTTTCCACTTGTTTCCTAGACTAGGTTCGTCCGAATACTACATTATAGGATGAGTGGACATAAAAATGGTCCGGTTCATTTATTTGTTTTTAGTAACGGTTGGCCTTGGGTCAACACATTATCAGAATTGGAATTTTCGTTAAAAATGTTTGAACACAAAACTGCATGGATACGCGCAACGCACACGACAATTATTATGTGGCCAGACGGACAGATATGCTTAAATGACTATAAATCCCGCGTTGTAATAAAAAATAGATTTATCTTACATGGCATTAAATTTTACATAGATACACAGAAACTCAATACACTTTCGGATCTTAAGCGGTATTGGGTATAAACATGTCCGTCCACATTATCACATTATGTTTTTGCCGTTGTTTTTCAGATGAGAGAATTATGATCTTTGGCCCAATCGGGATGTGTTTTCAGTTCCAACTTTCTTTCTGAAATTGTGCGACTTTAAATAACCCAATGATGACGTGCTTATGAAATTTTGAAATTGCTTAGGCAATGATACGTCATCAGTTAATGGCTTTGAATATATTTACATTTTATTGTATTCCGCTTTACAATCCAGCGAACGTCTATTCCAATTCGTTTACTACATTTTCAAATTGTTTTCTCTTTTCAAGACCTTTAAAACGTACTTATATAACGGTACAATTACGGTTTATACATATTTCATTTTTAACTTAATACACCCACGTTTTTATTTTCCAATAAAATTTATATTCTTTGTCAGATGCAGTCCTCCTTTCTTATGTATTGCCTGATCGAGTATTCTTTTGTTTCTGATATGGTACTTCTCCGCTACAAGTGCTGTGAGCGGCTCATACAATAGTCAAGTCGATTCAGTTTTAATGAAACACTTTAACTGAACAGCAACAAGGTTTCAGATATTGCTTGGACTCTCCATGAGCTTACAAACAATTACTTTCTTATGTGACGTGTAATGCTTTTCATATCCGAGTTCTTTCAAGATTTCTGAAATAAGTCAAAGTCCCTGTTGCGATAAGGTTTTAAGAATATATCTGAATATATCTTATGAAAAGTGATTTTTCTTTTTTTTTACGTTAATAGACGCCACTTCTCTTGGATTTTTCACGACGTGTCTATAAGAATACATTTACTTTTCTCTACCTGTAACGGTACGAATACAAAAGTTTTTTTTACTTTTCTATAAATAATGAACATACATCGACACATCAACTCTAAATTGATGCCACTAATTGACTCATTTTGGCTGATTTGAAGCTGAGCAAAACCACTTTGTCCAGGCTAAGTTATATCGATCATGGAGCTACATCTAAGACTCGTTTAAAGTGACAACGCGATATAAACCATAAATTGAGTTCTATTGCTTTACGAACGCTACAATTATTGTTCAGAAAATATCATTGAAATGAACTCTTGACTTACCTTTCAGGAATAAAGCGAACATATTATCAATAGCTTTTTGATACCTTAAACGATAGTTAACATAAGATATCGTATATGCCGTAAGTTAAGCCGATATGCTGTTAACTTGAAGTAAATAAATCACATAAATTCATGGATGCAGTCTATCATCTCTAGGGTTGTGGCGGTTTTTGAACGGCCTGAACATGTATCGTGTGTGCGTGGAGTAACCCATTTATCATTTTTATCCTTGCGTAAAAGGATAAAACAATCCCTTGGAAACAACTGTTTTAATCAATTGTCCGAGGCAGATAAACTATTTCGGATTTATACTCAGGAACGCTGGAAGTTGCCAACAACGATGTATTTTTCTTGGTAGGAACGTTACCTACGCGTCAGACATGAACTTTGTAAAAGCTTTATAGGTAGGCAGGGGAATAATAAAAAATGTCTCTCTCTCTCTCTCTCTCTCTTCTCTCCCTCCCTTCTCTCTCTCCTCTCTTCTTTCTCTTTCTCGCCAGCACATTTTTGTCAACTAAAAGCCGAAGGAAAAGTTTCAGTCTTTTTTATAAGTTACAGTGTGAGGGACCTTTAAGCCGTAGCCTTAGCTGTTATTCGAACCCTATTGAGGCATATTTTAAGACTATTCTTAATATCGTGAGCAAAAGAGGAAAATAATTAAGCTTTTGTAAAGTAAAACTATGAATAGATTTGTGAACTAATTTACTTGAATTTCTACTCCACTACTAAGGTGAGTGAAGAGAACGTAGTCACGTTGAGTAAATGAATTCTGCAGTTCAAGCAGATCAACTTGTATACGCATGTTTTAAAGAGTCCTCCTTTTATGTGCATACTAATGTAATGAAAAGATTCGATATTCTATGCTATTTCTTGATAACTGTCCGAGCAAATTGATTAAGATGCCAGTCAGTTGTTTTCTTAATTCCTTTCTCTTTTCAGAACCTCTCAAATTCGTTCTTCCTAACTTCTCCTTATACTATATAATAAATCGTATTTTCGGATTCAGTTTACTTTTGCTAAATCACTTACTAGCATTCATTAGTTATATAATGTTTGAAAGTTCTCTGGTGCGCTTCTTCAGACCTTTCTCGGTTTTTGTGTTCTTTTCGAGCATATAAGAAATAATAGTTGATTAGGTATTTGCATATCGAAAATAAATGTTTAATTAAATATTTATAAATTTTCTAAATTAATTTTACAAGATCTATAAAAGAAATTTGTATTTAAACCTAATAACAATTTCATATATGTTTGACACATAAACATCTAAACATCTAAACATATAAACTTACTTGAGTTTCTCTATATAAATGGCTAAAATTGTGGATATACTTTCGGTAGAATTTTATAGCAAATTTGATTTTTTAAATATATGCGAGGATAAAATTCAAATGCATTACTTCTGTCATACTGTTTGTCACACCCATCAAGTATAAAAAGGAAAACATTGACGAGATATACAAAATATATCGGAGGAAAGTTTCAAAAATACGAAATTTCCTTCTTATGAGAACACAATGCAAACCATTCGCTTTCGAATTCATTGTTTATTTTGAATTGACAAAGAGCTGACGACAAGTGAAGATGTTTTCACAAACATTTCACTTTTATTTATGTGGTATTGTAATGGCTCGTGTATCGAATGAATGCAAATTCAAACATCGCTGCAATCGGCCGATCATATTTGATCGTAGTGCAGTGAATGCTCGGTCGATAATCGATTAGACACACACCCACTATGGTGCGGCCACTTTCTATTCTTTTCCTTTTTTTTTTGTCACCTTCCTCTGACCGTTACCGTGTTACATGTGTAGGGGCGATTGGTGAAATTGAAAACAAATTGGAAGGCAATATGTAAAACGAAGAAGAAGAAGTAGTAGAAGAGGAAGTCAATAACTTCCACACTATAACAGCCTAAACAGTATGCTTTCTTAGGGACAAAGGAAGTTAATAGAATAATAATAATATCCGAGAAAGTTATTAAGCATGTCGTTAATTACTGATACAATAAATTATTGAAGAAAATATGTATATACATAAAAAATAACGCCAAGACTTTCTTAAAGTCTTCAAGGCTCTACAGCATCTCGTGTATGTAACACAAAAAATAAAAATACTTGAATCCACATGTCTACGGCTAGCGAGGGGTGGAGAAAATATCCACTTCTTTATGGTGCACGAATATTTAAATGAAAAAGTTCAAGTTTCGACCAGAAAAAAACCAATCTTTCGTTAATAATAATAAATACTTAACAAAACTTAGCTTAACAAAAATATTATACGGCAGAGAAAATGGCAAAAATATATCTAATTCTGTAGCCGAATCCATGGCTAACATTAAAAATTTTATCCTAAACTTGTCTATGGCTTGGCAGAAACATTCGAGCTTGCCTCAGTCACTCTGAGGGGCTCAGTATGTACTTAGGGCTCGCCGCAATGAAGCTACACTAGCATATCCCTATTTGGAAACACTTTTCGATGGATAAGAAATTAAAGAGAAAATGAAAGCCAGGCGTTAGTGTATCGGAGAAATTATAAATTCACAGGTAAGACTAGTGCCTGGCTGTAACTTACCGGTAGCGATTAATTTGACTCAGATAGCATTTTCGGAGTGCTTGGAGACAAAGCCTGGCGATTCATAGCGAATAATTTCTTTCAGGTAATAAACTTCTTCTCCCATATTTCAAAATGTTCAAAGCACTCATTATATGGTCCAAGAAAAAGAAATATTTTTTCCAAAAAATTTCAAGTTTTTCTTCTACTTCGTTAACTCTCAAGCAAAGTGTCACATTAAGACTACCCTGAAGGAGCGACATTCTGAACAACTTATAAAATATCTGCTATAAATAGTAAGACTGATGAACTCTTCTTGACATCAACAACAGTATTTGACTTTCGGGCATTTT